>JARACY010005473.1:0-21656 GCA_029255725.1 Scrobipalpa atriplicella | reverse complement strand
TTTGATGGGAAAAGCTATTTTTATTTTTATTTCTGAATTAATTTCTTATGGAAGTTGTTCGAGTTTTATAAAATATAATGTTATACCAAGTACATTTCGTGTTCGGTTAGCTGTGATTAAATAACTGGCTGGTTTTTTTTCGATGTTGTGGACTGGCCAAAAAACAATATCTGGTCTACATTGCAGAATATAAAAAAAACTGTGGAATAAATAATTGTGCATGGAGTCGGAAGTGTAAATATGAACCTGACTACAGCACACATACGTAACTAGTTTTGTATTTACGTGTCTGGGACGCATACGATAACAATAAGCTGCCAACAAACTACTGGATTCAAAAATAAAATATTGTAGAGTAAAATCCGTAAAACCCATTCCATAATATTTCGAACGCAGGAAGTCCATTGAGCTTTCTGAACAACAAAGGAAGCCAATTTACGAATTATAATAATGAAGCGAGGAATAAAAAAAATATAAATAGCTTCCAATGCAATTAGAAAACTTAGTAGAACCGTAGAACTGAAGTTGATGAGGAAACAAATAAATTATAATCAATCAATCATTTATTGCGTTCCACAGTGGTAAAGTTGTTGTTTTAATTGTTTACATAATGGACCCATCATGATGTCAGGCGCATCAAATTGAAAATGGAGAGAGAAGGACGTTTTTTTTATTAAATTGCCAATTAAAATCGTACCGTTTCAACTTTCACATCATTTTTATTTAATACCGTAATGCCGTATGCCTCGCCAAAAATAGCAATAATGAAAACTGAACGGCTTACTTGTTTTTGATGAACGGAGGGTTAGCCCTCGACGTTTCGACTCTGTACGGTTTGGCTATACGGAAGACCAGAGCGTTACAAGCAGTTCACCACGCTGCTTGTAACATAAGCTGAGTAAAGACCTTTTTTAAACATAAGAAATTCTGTATTATTTAATATTATTAATTTTAATACGTGTCGTGTCTAAAATAAACGTTATTCTATTCTATTCTATACGGGAATCTTCATCAGGAGAGAAGTAATCTTAATTACGACATATATTATCTATTTTTATATTTACTCGACATAAGTCTAAGGCTCGTATTTGTACTGGAATGACATTTTTATGATACGAACTCAAACTCGCTGTCACTCTTGAGAGGTGATTATAAATACGGGCCTATGAAGCAAACATAAACTACCTACGTTAATTTTGTTAAAACAAACAATCCATCAAAATGTTTATTTAGTATGCCCTCTTTACTTCAATCTTTTATTTTGTGGGTCTGAATCTGCATACGAAAGCGAGTTTTAGTTCTTCCTTTATGCAAAGTATGGTTGAGGTAGTTACTCTCGGAGGCACGTACAAAACGCGTTATTTCATATTATCCTTCTTCTTTAGTACTAGCTTGGATATGACGACAGGCAGAGAATCAAGGTAGCTAATTTTCTGTTCTTTTTTTATTTGACCGGTCTGAGATTTAGACTGCCTTTGTGGTCCAGTCGTCTGAGCTTCGGGCTTTCAATACAGAGTTTACAGAGGTCGTGAGAAATAAAGGTATGCCGACAAAAAATAAACAGAAAAAAATAGTGACGCTCAGAAATAATTTGATTTTATTCTGTGGATCTTATTTATCGTTGTTGGTTGAGAAGTTTGTGTTTGATATTAAAATATCTAAAATACAGATAAAAACTCAATTTATAAAAACACCGCTACACACTTTTTCTAGGCTGGCTACTACGCTGGCTACGACGCCGTAGCTACGTAGCACAGTTCGTAGGCAATACGTAGCTACGAGTATACCTAGATTATTTTTTACTGCTCTGACATACCTATAGCTACAGTACACATTAAGCGGCCTCTGCTTTGTAAGCAATTTCTACCAAGCAAACCGAAGAGATTTAAGTAATTTCTATAATACCAGAGTAATATTGTGCCGTATGGCCACGTATATGGGTAGTTAGGGGCAAGTTAACCGACGGTTGGATCGTTAACTTCACATTAGATGCTTTGTTTTTCTTTTATTTGACTTTTTTTTGGATTTAGCCTTGGTTATGTATGAAAAGGTGGTATTTTTCGCTGAGTAGATTGTTGTTGAGTAGACTTCCATGCTGGACTAGGAGTGATAGAAAAACATAGAATGAGCCAGCTGCATCTCCTCCTGGGCATGCTGTAAAAATCAGCTAAGGGATTCGAGGGTTTATGGAAGTATCAAGATATCTATCTGCCAATCAGTACATTTTTCTTGCATTTTTTCCTCAGGATTGAACAGCTGATTTCCTATGAAGCGGCCATTAACTTCCCATTAACTGGTTGCTTTTAACGCTTCACTGTGCATGATCTGCCCATCAGCGCATCAGTAACCGTCAGCAAACGTCGGAAATGAATAATGACTTTTTCTGCTTACTTGTGATTTTGAGTAAGCTTTATGTGAGCAGCTTTTACCTGCATCTTTTCAAGAACGAGGTATTCTTTTGAGGTGAAAATTACCTTGTGTGTGTATTAAGACAAACTATAGGTACACCCTCTAACAAAAACTATTATTTTTTTGTAGAATAAGAAATAAAATCACACTGTCCGAAAAAACCTAGTCTCACAAAGAGACCTCACTCGGTTATTGTGACACTTTCCTTTGTAACAGAGGGTTAAGTTATATCTGGGACTAAAAGAAAAATGACAAATAACAGAACTGCGTGTGAAGCCGAAACGAAGGCACTTTTCATGACGTATTTGGGCTGTCTTCGTGTTACCTTTAAGTAACCTGAAAAGTGACAGAATTTTTATGCCTGAGTACATGTGTGTCAGCAACAGATATTTCAGTTTATAGTGGCATATATGTACCACACAATTTTATACACAGAATAAGTCATCTGGAATTAGATCTGGTTTCCCTTCTGGGTTGCAGAGGTCAGATGGCAGTCGCTCAGTGTAAAAACCAGCATCCTCGTTTAATCTCCTATATTAGGTAGCCTACCCCGAGAAATTCGGGAAAAGGGTAGGAAGATAATGATGATGATCGAAGTAGTGCTGCAGTGACAGATTGTCAGATCACCTTTGGATCCATTTAGTGGATTTTACACGTAAAGAGAAGCAGGCTGATATTTCTTTATCCAATAAATAATTTCCAATCAAGCAAGCAAGTTATGAAATAATAGTTTACACTGTTTGTCAAATTAATGATTTATGTAGAATGACATGCCTTACAGGCTAGCTATTAATACAATTTAGCAAATAAATACTTTTCTTATTTTAACTGATTCTTAGGCCCGTATTGATAATCAGCTCTTAAGTGTGACAGCGAGTTTGAGTTCGTATCAGAAATGTCAGTTCAGTACAAAACGACCTGTCAAATCCATACTTAATATTGCTCTCAATCTTGAGATCGCTTTATAAATACGAGCCTTAGTGAGCCTTTTGTCCTTATACTGGTCCTTCTATAACAGTACCTAATCATAAAAAGGTCACAAAAATAAGGATCCAAAAAACATTGTTAAAGTGAATGAGGCTATTCAATAAAAAAGACCAATCCTTCGATATAAAAAATAACTGCAATCTCATACGTAGTGGGATAAAAATAGGGTACATAGCGCGTTTATGTAGTTGGTAGTGAGGTCATTCACAAATTTTTGCGATGCGATGCATGTTTTTGCGGTTTTTAAAATTTATATCACAAAGATAGTTTATCAAAGTATCACAAGCTAAAAAACACAAGTGGGAAAAATTAAACTTTTTGAACTTTCGAAGTGTCGCATTATAATTTGTGCTTTATAATTGCAAGCTTCTTGAGAAAGTATTTTTGATTTTTATTTCTACTTCATCTTCTTCTTTTTAAGTGCTAGGCACTGTCGGTGGTGTAATCGCCCACTTTCTTTCTTTCGTCTTTTTTGTTTCTCATTCATCGTATGTTTTTAATCTGTGCTTTTATCATGCTTGTGGTGCCGGGTTAGAATAGAGCATCACCGTGCCCCATAACTTCCTGCGGGTGTCGTAAAAGGCGACTTAGGGATAAATCCAGGAATTGGGCAGCAGCGTTCCCAGTGAATGGAAAACTTCTACTGCGCTCACCAACCCGCCTGCCAAGCGTGGTGAGTATGGCTATATTCCCCTAATTTTGGGGAGGCCCATGTCCAGCAGTAGACTGTTGTGGCTGATGATGAAGGATGAGGCTGCCTTCTGTACATATCTGCTATTTTAATATTTTTATCATTTGCATATTTCCTGTGTACAATAAAGTATATTTGAATTTGAATTCATAAACTAACCTAAGATAGAGAAAGTGGGCGATTACACCACCGACAGTGCCTAGCACTTAAAAAGAAGAAGATGAAGTAGAAATAAAAATCAAAAATACTTTCTCAAGAAGCTTGCAATTATAAAGCACAAATTATAATGCGACACTTCGAAAGTTCAAAAAGTTTAATTTTTCCACTTGTGTTTTTTAGCTTGTGATACTTTGATAAACTATCTTTGTGATATAAATTTTAAAAACCGCAAAAACATGCATCGCATCGCAAAATTTGTGAATGACCTCACTACCAACTACATAAACGCGCTATGTACCCTATTTTTATCCCCACTACGTATGAGATTGCAGTTATTTTTTATATCGAAGGATTGGTCTTTTTTATTGAATAGCCTCATTCACTTTAACAATGTTTTTGGATCCTTATTTTTGTGACCTTTTTATGATTAGGTACTGTTATAGAAGGACCAGTATAAGGACAAAAGGCTCACTAAGGCTCGTATTTATAAAGCGATCTCAAGATTGAGAGCAATATTAAGTATGGATTTGACAGGTCGTTTTGTACTGAACTGACATTTCTGATACGAACTCAAACTCGCTGTCACACTTAAGAGCTGATTATCAATACGGGCCTAAGAATCAGTTAAAATAAGAAAAGTATTTATTTGCTAAATTGTATTAATAGCTAGCCTGTAAGGCATGTCATTCTACATAAATCATTAATTTGACAACAGTGTAACTATTATTTCATAACTTGCTTGCTTGATTGGAAATTATTTATTGGATAAAGAAATATCAGCCTGCTTCTCTTTACGTGTAAAATCCACTAAATGGATCCAAAGGTGATCTGACAATCTGTCACTGCAGCACTACTTCGATCATCATCATTATCTTCCTACCCTTTTCCCGAATTTCTCGGGGTAGGCTACCTAATATAGGAGATTAAACGAGGATGCTGGTTTTTACACTGAGCGACTGCCATCTGACCTCTGCAACCCAGAAGGGAAACCAGATCTAATTCCAGATGACTTATTCTGTGTATAAAATTGTGGTACATATATGCCACTATAAACTGAAATATCTGTTGCTGACACACATGTACTCAGGCATAAAAATTCTGTCACTTTTCAGGTTACTTAAAGGTAACACGAAGACAGCCCAAATACGTCATGAAAAGTGCCTTCGTTTCGGCTTCACACGCAGTTCTGTTATTTGTCATTTTTCTTTTAGTCCCAGATATAACTTAACCCTCTGTTACAAAGGAAAGTGTCACAATAACCGAGTGAGGTCTCTTTGTGAGACTAGGTTTTTTCGGACAGTGTGATTTTATTTCTTATTCTACAAAAAAATAATAGTTTTTGTTAGAGGTGTACCTATAGTTTGTCTTAATACACACACAAGGTAATTTTCACCTCAAAAGAATACCTCGTTCTTGAAAAGATGCAGGTAAAAGCTGCTCACATAAAGCTTACTCAAAATCACAAGTAAGCAGAAAAAGTCATTATTCATTTCCGACGTTTGCTGACGGTTACTGATGCGCTGATGGGCAGATCATGCACAGTGAAGCGTTAAAAGCAACCAGTTAATGGGAAGTTAATGGCCGCTTCATAGGAAATCAGCTGTTCAATCCTGAGGAAAAAATGCAAGAAAAATGTACTGATTGGCAGATAGATATCTTGATACTTCCATAAACCCTCGAATCCCTTAGCTGATTTTTACAGCATGCCCAGGAGGAGATGCAGCTGGCTCATTCTATGTTTTTCTATCACTCCTAGTCCAGCATGGAAGTCTACTCAACAACAATCTACTCAGCGAAAAATACCACCTTTTCATACATAACCAAGGCTAAATCCAAAAAAAGTCAAATAAAAGAAAAACAAAGCATCTAATGTGAAGTTAACGATCCAACCGTCGGTTAACTTGCCCCTAACTACCCATATACGTGGCCATACGGCACAATATTACTCTGGTATTATAGAAATTACTTAAATCTCTTCGGTTTGCTTGGTAGAAATTGCTTACAAAGCAGAGGCCGCTTAATGTGTACTGTAGCTATAGGTATGTCAGAGCAGTAAAAAATAATCTAGGTATACTCGTAGCTACGTATTGCCTACGAACTGTGCTACGTAGCTACGGCGTCGTAGCCAGCGTAGTAGCCAGCCTAGAAAAAGTGTGTAGCGGTGTTTTTTATAAATTGAGTTTTTATCTGTATTTTAGATATTTTAATATCAAACACAAACTTCTCAACCAACAACGATAAATAAGATCCACAGAATAAAATCAAATTATTTCTGAGCGTCACTATTTTTTTCTGTTTATTTTTTGTCGGCATACTTTATTTCTCACGACCTCTGTAAACTCTGTATTGAAAGCCCGAAGCTCAGACGACTGGACCACAAAGGCAGTCTAAATCTCAGACCGGTCAAATAAAAAAAGAACAGAAAATTAGCTACCTTGATTCTCTGCCTGTCGTCATATCCAAGCTAGTACTAAAGAAGAAGGATAATATGAAATAACGCGTTTTGTACGTGCCTCCGAGAGTAACTACCTCAACCATTACTTTGCATAAAGGAAGAACTAAAAACTCGCTTTCGTATGCAGATTCAGACCCACAAATAAAAGATTGAAGTAAAGAGGGCATACTAAATAAACATTTTGATGGATTGTTTGTTTTAACAAAATTAACGTAGGTAGTTTATGTTTGCTTCATAGGCCCGTATTTATAATCACCTCTCAAGAGTGACAGCGAGTTTGAGTTCGTATCATAAAAATGTCATTCCAGTACAAATACGAGCCTTAGACTTATGTCGAGTAAATATAAAAATAGATAATATATGTCGTAATTAAGATTACTTCTCTCCTGATGAAGATTCCCGTATAGAATAGAATAGAATAACGTTTATTTTAGACACGACACGTATTAAAATTAATAATATTAAATAATACAGAATTTCTTATGTTTAAAAAAGGTCTTTACTCAGCTTATGTTACAAGCAGCGTGGTGAACTGCTTGTAACGCTCTGGTCTTCCGTATAGCCAAACCGTACAGAGTCGAAACGTCGAGGGCTAACCCTCCGTTCATCAAAAACAAGTAAGCCGTTCAGTTTTCATTATTGCTATTTTTGGCGAGGCATACGGCATTACGGTATAAATAAAATGATGTGAAAGTTGAAACGGTACGATTTTAATTGGCAATTTAATAAAAAAACGTCCTTCTCTCTCCATTTTCAATTTGATGCGCCTGACATCATGATGGGTCCATTATGTAAACAATTAAAACAACAACTTTACCACTGTGGAACGCAATAAATGATTGATTGATTATAATTTATTTGTTTCCTCATCAACTTCAGTTCTACGGTTCTACTAAGTTTTCTAATTGCATTGGAAGCTATTTATATTTTTTTATTCCTCGCTTCATTATTATAATTCGTAAATTGGCTTCCTTTGTTGTTCAGAAAGCTCAATGGACTTCCTGCGTTCGAAATATTATGGAATGGGTTTTACGGATTTTACTCTACAATATTTTATTTTTGATCCAGTAGTTTGTTGGCAGCTTATTGTTATCGTATGCGTCCCAGACACGTAAATACAAAACTAGTTACGTATGTGTGCTGTAGTCAGGTTCATATTTACACTTCCGACTCCATGCACAATTATTTATTCCACAGTTTTTTTTATATTCTGCAATGTAGACCAGATATTGTTTTTTGGCCAGTCCACAACATCGAAAAAAAACCAGCCAGTTATTTAATCACAGCTAACCGAACACGAAATGTACTTGGTATAACATTATATTTTATAAAACTCGAACAACTTCCATAAGGAAATTCATTCAGAAAATAAAAAATAAAAATAGCTTTTCCATACAAATTGTCTGATCGAGGTGGTAATTTTGCATGGGAAAGTCATTTTTTTTTCATTTCCTAAAATAATATCTTGGCGTAAGTTGTTCAGTTTCGTTGTCTGAGCAACCCCTATCAGTTTGCGGGAAGCTGTCCCTTACACCCCGTAACTAAATCACCCTAATATTTCAATTACCTACATACAAAATTTGGAAAATATTCTGGAATGGCCTAACTGTCGCTGACAAGTGACAAATATCTACTCAGAGATCATACTTTTTATTATTTAATCTGCTTTTATAGGTTACACGCGGAAGCTATAATAACTTAGTTAATGCGGTATCGATTTCTGATTAGGTTAAGTGATAAGCCCGCCCCCGCCCCTCCCGTCACCACCCCTTGTCATCTTCCATGCTCCATGGGATGAGCCCTGGGGAACCTTGGCCTCAATTGACCTGAAGACATACCACAGTAGAAAGAACAATCAGTAATAAAAAAACGAGTAAGTGCCCAAGCCAAGTGCTTTATACCTTACGCAGTAACACCACCTGCATAAGTTTCCGTTCAACACGCTGTCAATGCTTTTTGCATTGCCTACAACATACCTGCGGAAGGACTTAATGAAATACGGACTTTAGTAAAATGAGTAAAATATTTATGCGTAAATATCTCGACCCAATTCCAATTTCCAATTAGAAAAAGTAAATTTCTAGCTAGGGTCAAGTTAGCAACCAGCAGGTGTCAAAGGAATGAAGTCCGGCAATTTTGGCCAAATCTGTAAGGTTTTTTTAAATTAAGTACCTACAAATATTTTAAGGGTGGATTTCTATCATCAAACATAGGGCGAAGTATGATAAAAAAATTGTGTCAGCGGCCAGAGTCAATTTGGGAGGCCAAATTATGGGAGAGCCAATTTTTTTTTTCATATTTCGACCTATGTTCCTTGGGGAAAGTTGTTCATTTTGGTGATAGAAATCCACCCTTAAAATATTTGTAAAGACCTTAATATATATTTTTTAGCTGATATGCTAATAATAAGCTGAAAACGGCCGGATCTCATTTGAAAGCTCAAGTAGGTTCAAATCGGCAGCTTATATTCTCTCCAATAATAATGCAAATGCACATTTTATTACACGCTATATGTATATTATTACAACCCATAAATTGGTAATATGAGAGAGTAATATGAGTTTATTAGTTTATTGCAGAGGTCACGAAAGTATGGTGATGTTTGTCTACTTCATGTTTTACGATGAAACATGAGGACGAAAGATATTTGCGGGCATCATAAAGCTGTGTTCTGTGTAACGCTGGCTGAACGCGTGTTTCATACGTTTTGGCCAAAGCGCGTGGCGTGCGCGTAGCGTGCGTGAGGCTTGCGCGTGGCATCCGCGTAGCCTGTTTGTATGAAATTCGCACTTAGCCTGCGTTCAACCCACGTTTATCTAAATATAGCCTAAGGCATCCTTTAGACTCGCTTGTGACTTTCTAAAAGTATTCTTAGGAATCTATTTGGAAATAATTATTTTGACTTTGACTTATTAGCTCTACTGTAAGAAACTTTTAAGAAATAGGCAGTGCCTGTTGTGTCTTGATTAATTCCCTATAGTTGTTCTGTGTATATTTCTGTGTACAATAAACTGTGAAATAAATAAAAGAAGGCTAGGTACGTGCCCACTTTTACCACGGGAAAACTCATTCTAGCCGCTATAAAATTAGTACCTACCTAAATGATCAATTCACCTACATACATTTCATGTACTTTTGAACAGTAATTTCATATCGGAAATTGGAATTCGCATTCGGCTATCATATTTCGATTATGTGATAGACATCGATCCAACAATTCCCTATTCGTTTTCATACAAGGGATATTTTACGCTAGTACGTATTATTACTGTACCGAAACAACAAATTACTATGAAATTAGCTGTTGTATAAAGTGATACTTGAGAGTGGCCTGAATTATATAATTACCAGAAGTCCATTTTTGTCAACAGGGTATATTGTTTGTACTTTTATTACTTTTATATTTTGTTACCACTAAATTTTGTATTTATAAAAATCATATTGCAAACATAATAAGAAAAGCAAAATTTACAGAATAAACATTTGTGACCTGAAATACCAACCCGATTCGATATCCCGATTTATACGAAACGCGCAAGATATAAGTTTTCATAAATAGCGGATATATCACACGAAAAAGATTGAAAACGAAATAAAACCAGGTTCCAGGCTACCCTAGATCCAGCTGTCATCATCAGTCCCCATCCATCCAGCCGAGTGTCAGTTTAAGCCAGGCAAAGCTCTGTGATACTGCATTCTACAGGAGACAGGTATATTTTTGGCAGTCACTAGTAAAAAATGTCACACTATATCTCGTGTGAGCTAAGCTAACTTCACTATGAACATAGCGTTATTTACAGAAAAGTGCGCAAAGCAGAAAATGCAGAGAAAAATTTTAACAGTCATTAGTGGCACCAATGGTCAGTGGTTGGGTTAAAATATTATAACTGGTATACCCACAGACGACACACCAAAATCTTGCATAAACAAAAACCTTCTAGATAAATAAAAGCTCCTATACTAAATTAGTTCTCTATTTACGTCGCTAGATAATTTATCATACTAACTTAGTAACTTATTGCCTAGCGATAGGTACTAGGCTCAGCACAAATATCTCAAAAAGCTTTTCAGAAACAAACAGGCAAAATTCACCCCGGGGACGTTCTATAAGAAAACGTCAGGAATAGTTACCGCTTTTTGTAAGAAAGCTGATTGGTTCGGAAAATGCCGTGGACACGTGGACAAACAGTAGTAGTACTTAAAAAGATTTTCCTAGAGCGCTTAGATTTGGCGAGAGAGTTTCCATGAAAAGGTACAGATTTATATCTAAGGAAAGTAAGGAATGATACATAGGTAGGCGGAGGTTTCTCTTTTGATAAAAATATTCAAATGTAAAACAATTATATAATGATGAACGATAATGACACCAATTTTTTTAACGGGGTGGAAGTATCCTTTGAGCGACAACGACAAATTAGCGTTTTTCCTACCCGCTCTTGGTCTTTCTTTTTACTTTATATTTACACTGGAATTGCATTATTCATGCCACAAATACATAATAACAATGAACCAGCAGCACTGGCCGGGCTAAAGGCTAAATGGAGGATCGTTAGGGCAGGTCCAGATGTGGGAAATTAACCACATTGCTGCAGATAAAATACCTGCCGTTAAAGTTATATTAACGTAAATACCTTTTAAAAACTCTTAAACAAATAGGCTTTATCCCAACGACCTAATAAGGGCCTAGTGACAGACTGGCTAAAAACTAAAACATATGACCAGACGGAAGAATTGCTGGCCCGTATTTATACCTAATCAGCTCTCAAGAGTGACAGCGAGTTTCAGTTTGAATCAGAAATGTCATTTCATTACAAAATGGCCTGTCAAATCCGCACTTAATATTGCTCTCAAACTTGAGATCGCTTTATAAATACGAGCCTAAGTAAAACTATGCCAATATTAAATCACGCACGCACACACACACACACACACACATTAGTTTTTATTACTTTAATTTCCTTTTGTTGTATTTAAGTTGTATGTAAGTATGTTTTATGGAAGGAGTTTCCAATCTCAAAATCAGATACCTATGTTTGCTTTTTAATGAATAAAACATTTTATTTTAT
Source organism: Scrobipalpa atriplicella (assembly GCA_029255725.1). NCBI lineage: Eukaryota > Metazoa > Arthropoda > Insecta > Lepidoptera > Gelechiidae > Scrobipalpa > Scrobipalpa atriplicella. The sequence continues at coordinate 9,889 of JARACY010005473.1, read as the reverse complement.
TTTTTATTTTAATAAAGGCCTTTAGCCGTGCCTGATTTAGTCAGACGGGATTATTATATTGATGTAGTGGTCTCAATTCGATTCCGTAAATAAATAATATATAAAATAAAATACATCTCGGCGCATGCTACCTACCTATCTCGAAAACACTCTTACGTCAACAAAATGTACGGTATCTTGATGGTTGAATAATACGAAACAGCAAAATAAAAATGAAAACCCGCCTTCCTTCGCCTCCCACCGGGGTTGTGATGTGACTGTCTAAGATATTATTATCGTTAGGTACTTACAATACAGAGCCCAGAAAAACCACCGAATATAAATTCTTAAAATAGCTCAAAGAAAACTATTTAGGGAAAATCCTTACGCGACTATTCCAAAGATGCTTTCAAGATGTTTTGTAAAAAGTTTCTTTCGCTATCAGGATCGGATGCTTGCGCTTATTACGGAGTGCCTTTTTGTCGTAAAAAATAACAACAGCCGTAATTTCTGAACGTCACTAACTAACTAAAGTAATCATCATGCTTCTTTTACATACATAATACTATCTATGATAATATTTAATTTTCTTTTCGGGATCGCCTTTATTTTAATTTATTTTGATAAGTATGATGTAGGCGAAAGGCTGACTGACTACTCACACTCACATCCAACGCTCTATGTCGTAAGTAACCTATTATAAAGTTGTTGACGTCCCGCCAACCTCGTAAGGAATACAGGCGTGATTATATGTAAGTGTTTAAAAATTATTCACTGCACCTATAATTTGTCCATCGTATTCGATATCCGATGTTTATTTTTAGCCTCGAGCCTCCTAATCATTATTCGGTGCGGACTTTCGCTATTGTGTCCCAAAAGGATCAAATACGTGCCTCGTCAATAGAAAAATGTAGGTATTTAGTCAGGATTTTTGATAGTATTAGAATAATACAAACACAATACATGGAAATATTCACGCCTTTATCCCTAATGGGGTAGGCAGAGCGTAAACGACCTAATCAAAAGTCGTTCCGCCACGTCTGACAAGTTTTGAGGGCTATTCCAGATAGATCTATATATTGATATACTGACAGGTTGTCAGCCCATCGCCTAAATTCAATACTGAAACTCTCGAATCCCTTAGCTGATTTTTACAGCATGCCCGGGAGGCTGAGAGGAGGCGGAGGGTACAGCTGGCACATTCTATGTTTTTCTATCACTCCCAGCCCAGCATGGAAGTATCCATTGTTGTGGTTTGTTGTATGTTAGAATAATTATGATGTGTGATACCTGTTCAGAATAGCATCAGCCCATATCTTCCCGCGGGAAACTAAGGGTACCATTCCAAGTTGGACTGCACGAAGCAGCAAAAACTACAAGATGATCGCTGGGACAGATGCACTTTTTTTTACCTTAGGTATAGCTTCACAGCGATCATCATACAGTTTTTCGTGTATATACCTGCGGCTGCTGTGTGCAGTGCATCTTGAAATAGTTCCTTTAGGGATAAAGCCAGTGAGTGGGCAGTAGCATTTTTTGCGAATATAACATAAACTCGTCATGGGTGACGCGTTTGAAAGGCCCCTAAAAATTTGAAATAATTATGAAATCACCACCAAACACCCCGATGTCATCAATTAATCATCCAGCCACATACGTACATTAATAACATTCTGTGGGTTCCACAAATAATATTTCTGGGTCAATTAAGAGCGGGCATCATTTCAGCCACCCACGAGACCACAGATTTATAGCTGGACTTGATACCGCATTTTCATTAGAATATAATTTTCGCTCTGCCTACCTCATTAGGGAAAAAAGCGTGATTTTATTTAAGTAAGTATGATAAGTATCATCAAATGGTAAGTACCTCGCCATATAAGTGCAGATATTTTGGCGCTCATTTAGCCGATACGGTCATACAATGTTGTATTGTGCTATTTTTAGCTACAATATATACGCACGCCTGCCTGTGTGTTTGTAACTGCTATCATTGTCATTTGTCAGGCCATTTTCAAGGGTCTGTGTGACATATTATATCCCAATCGATATTTCGGTCAAACGGTCGTACTAAACCTTTGCTTTTTTTTTCCGTACAACAAAATGAATCTCCAGCGAAATAATTCTTAACAAAGCTGCGTTTAAATGAATTACCAGCAAATTAACACAAAACGTACCAACAAATAAAATCAAATATTTTTTTGTTATGAAATGGCAAATAAAATTAATTTCAATGTGATGTAACTAACTACATCAATTAACTACAACAAATAAATACGAACAACAGATTCTGATCTGAAAAACAAGCACAGCTAACAATGTTTACAGGTACACTCAGACAGAAAATATCCAATTAGAACAAAAAAAACAAGAATTTATTTGAACCCGTATCGTATCATTTGCTGACCAGTAAACTTCATGATTAATTAAAACGATCGCATTGAAGGTACTAAAGTGAGAAGGGTCGACCATTTCGTTAGGGACAGCTTCCCGCAAAGTAACGAAATTGAACAACTTCCACCAGGAAATTCTTTCAGGAGATGAAATTTTTTTTTACTTTCCCATACAAAATGACAACCTCGATCAGACAATGGGCGCTTTTCCACTAGACGGCACCTCAACGGCAACGGCGACGGCAAGGTACCGTCGACGATATCATAGGTGAGATGATGTATGAAAATCAATGATTTTATATGACACGCTTTTCCACTTGCCGGCACGGCACCGTCACGGCATGTCATCGATTCCCATAGATATTGTCACGTGATCGTCCTGTGCCGTCGCCGTTGCCGTTGACGTGCCGTCTAGTGGAAAAGCGCCCATTTTGTATGGAAAAGCAAATTTTTTTGTTCGTTTCCTGAAAGAAATTCCTGGTGCTAGTTGTTCAGTTTCGTTGACTGAACATACTGAACGACCCCTATCAGTTTTCAGGAAGCTGTCCCTTACACCCCGTTTATTTTCTATACTTCTTTATATTTACTCGTCTATTTTTGTTCCAGAGGTTTTCAATTTACAATTTTTATTCTTTTCACGTTTTTCCTTACAAACTCACCGGGCCATGTCGATAACAACTTAATGGCGAGAGGCAGAATTGCTGTTAAATTATAAGTTAAAAGCTTTTTAATGCTTAGCTTCTTAAGGAGAGAAAGTTGACACGTCTTCTGCATAGTAATTTTTAATCTCCTTTTTTTTTTACATCGTACCTACTTATTTTACAGGATTCCTAAAATTAAGAGAACTATTAGGGCGTTTGTGCATTGACTTATCCGTATTCGATTCGTATCCAATATGAAATGTATATGATGGATGCACGCACAAGCTGTCATACAATTGGCCTTGTCCAAATTAAAAAAAACATATTTTTTATATGTTTTTATGAATCTTTACGTAATTTTAAAAAACTAATTTCATGGTTTTCGGTTTTAGATCACCAACAATATCATGGTCGGTTGGCCAAGTACTTAGCCTAGGAGATTTGACAAGGGTTCCAGTTTTTACATAATGCCCGTCTGACGTCCAAACCCCAAGGGCAAACGAGATCCTTTCAAGATAGTATCGCAAGCTTAGGTAGTGGTCATCCCAAAAACAACCTTCAAGACGTCAATGTTTTCAATCCCACAAAAAGGCCTTCAGATTGACAAGTTATTTAGATAAATAGTACCCTATAACTATGAAAATATTTAACGGATTTACCTCGATATTGGTTGGAAATGATTTATTTTTTGTGTTTAAAGTTGTTTTCGGCACGCGCTCACTTTATTCAAGTTGGCGCAGAAAATATAAGTAATAGAAAACACGCTAAAGTTATAAGTAATCCTAGCGTTTCTGATGAGGCGGACCCCATCACTGCAGCAATTCACAACTTTTCTGAAATTAGGTACTTGTTTTTCAGTCTCTCAGTCGTGGCTTTAAATTAACTGTTATTTTTTTCGGTTTTAATTCATTAGCTATTAAGTTGTTATTTTTTTATTTATAATGCTACTTTTAAAGTATTTATTTAACTAGTTTACTCCCCCTATTATCTTTATGCACCTACTGATGAGATGTGATGTTCCTATATCATAATACTTACATAACATAATGTATCGGAAGCTGCAGTGGCTGTCGACAACATAACAAGATTCTGATTCGACAGTCTGATTCCACTTTGTAGACACAGCACTATAGATTCCTCCTGTGGCTTGTAATGCGAATTTAACGGCCATAAAGACAGCCATTCATCGACCCGCGATTTATTTTGATTGGGAGGACTTTGCGTCAATCCGCCTAATCAGGCTCCGGGTGTGTTTGGATTACGAATAGCCTCATTCACGTCTCATATTTGTCATACTGATACATGCTGAGCCACACGTATCCACGATTTTTTCAATAGAGATGGAATTTTATGAGATCATAAAAATGTATTAGGCTGTATCTATACTTAGCTCTATATTTTGGAGTGACGTACCTACAACACTACCTAATCTAGGTACCTATATAAATGTTGCACTTATGTTTGTTTTATTACTCAAACACGTTTCCTTCAACCTCTAGCTAGATGGATAGGGATTAGGACACATATAAATTTGGTCCTGGTATAGGACGCAAGGCTTTTTACTTTGGGGAATACCTACTTCATTTCCACGGGAGAACTCATGGTAGGGACATGCATAAATATGTATGTATATCTAAATCGCTTATGCTCATTTTTATTATTTTTAAATTATAAGCCTAGATAAAAAAAAACCTAACTTCGATATTCACGGACTTTCATACTAAATTCCATTCCCAATTTAACCCCCTTAGGGGTGGAATTTCAAAAAATCTTTCTTGTGAATGCCTACGTTATAGTATCTATCTGCATGCCAAATTTCAGCCCGATCCGTCCAGTAGTTTGAGCTGTGCGTTGTTAATCAGCCAGTCAGACAATCAGTCACCTTTGCCTTTTTAGAAGAAAAGATTGACATTACGCTGATGCATACCTAACCTACTGAAATTTCTGGCACCCAAATTCCCGGAACATTTATACATAGCGGATTCAGATCGGATAAGATTGATAGTGCAACGAATTTATTATTCTATGTCACTGACTTATAATTATAACACTCAAATTATAGCAACATTTTGCTAAATAGCTCCGAATGTCAATAGATAGATATTTGCCGGATTTCCGTTGAATCTCGATCTCGGTACAAAATACGGATCGAGTTGAAAAATAATTTCCTGTCCTATGACATAGCGAGATACTCGTAGCGCGTTCAGCGTTCTGTACCTAGAACTACATACAAACATACATATAATCCCTAATGGGGTAGGCAGAGCGTAAACGACCTAATCAAAGGTCGTTCCGCCACGTCTGACAAGTTTTGAGAGCTATTCCAGATAGATCTGTATATTGATATAGTGACAGGTTGTGTTGTCAGCCCACCACCTAAATTACAATACTAAAACCCTCAAATCCCTATCTGTGATTCTGGAATCTTCTGTTTGAAATCGAAGCAAACTGCTTAGCATTTCCTAGCGTTTATTTAGCATTTGCTTATTAGTGTCTTTAAAGTTTCTAGGTGTGCTCGGCTCCACATCGATCATGTTTCGGCCTCTGAAATAGAACCAGAGACTTGAATAACAGAGTCGTGGTTTCTGGGCGGGCATAACGTATTTTTGTAATATTTCTTAAACCGAAATATAAATATTTTACATAACAAAGCTGGTGTCACCCTGTGTAGAAACCTGTACTTAAATGTATAGTAGGTGTAGGTAGTAGGTACAGATTATATCTTTCTTTGTGCATGAGTATAGTGCTATTATTATTGCTACTCTCATTGTATAGTACCATCATAGGTAGTGCATGATCGATCTTGGCCCTTCGAACACGTATTGAGTTATTATCTGTGGTTATTATTAATATTGTAGGTGATTGTAAAGTGACTGTATTATTGATATCAAAATGCGATGGAATTGTTTTAATTCTCGTCCAGAGGAACATATACCTATAGTTTCTTCAGGTGAGTGTGAATTTTGTGAGAGATAACAATAAACACATGATGACATTACTAAATTGACGTAAGATTGCTTTATTTCTTGAAATTCCTTATTTTAAGCATCTTACGTCAGATAAGAAATGTCAAAGTCATGTGTTTATTTTCTATCTCTGTCATATGTTAAAATTGAGAACGTGACATGACAGCGCTATCTTAAAATTAAAATAAGAATAACTAAGAAAAGTGTTGCGAGTATTGATGTCAATGCTACTGATCCACATAAAACGAAGTGAAAATAATACTTATTAATAATTAATTAGGTAGGTATATCGTCTGTTTACTGGAGCCAAAATTTGAGTAACATTTTTATTTATGAAGTCCATTCTAAGCTCTATCACGCGCTATGCTAATATAATACTATAGGTACCTGCATACGTTATGGATCTATGATTAATAATATTATTAAGAGATCGCTTAAAGCGATAAGGCCGCCTTTGCGCATATTTAGTTTTTAAGTTTCTTTCATAGTATGTTTGTTTAATGCGCAATAAAGTGTTTATATTATATCTATCTATCTCATATTACTGTTATTTAATCTGTGTCACTGACTTATAAAACATCCCAGTCGTACAAGGATCTTTTGGCGCTTGGGTGACATTGACAGGAGCTTTTTTTGGGCTTCGTTTAGCTTTTTCGAGAAGTAAGCTACAGGTTTTTCACATCTATCAGTTTGCGTCTGTTTCAAAACAGGGCCCGTATTCTGCTATTTTGACAACGTCAGATTTTTAATAATTGTGCGCCTTATGGCTATCCGGCGAATTTTGCGCGGTTTTGGGCGTAGTACATTCCACTTTTGGTTACAAAATTTATATTCGCGATGTATAGAGCCAGCAGTGTAGGAAGATTCTTACGCGATTCTTAAAAAGACAAAACAATCTCGTATATTATGGCCATATTTTGGTTAAAATTCGAGTCTAATCGTTTATACTGTCTCTTTCAGTTTTCATGACAACAGTGGAATAAACAATATTTCTTTTCGAAGAACTAGTAGTCTTGTGTAATTTTGCTCATATAGTTCACTCAAAAAGGCTTGATTAGAGATGACGATAAGTTTACTGTCGGAAGTCGTGGCGTTTTGGTATCAGACTTCATAAAATTAAAAACAAGCTTTTTCATTAGTAATAGATAGATAGATGGTCACACTACACGCTAGAAATGGGGATCTAATAAAAAAGTTTACTTATAGGTAGATAAACCACGTACCAGTATCTTTCTCTGAGGGTTTTCAATTTTGTATTATTTTAATTTTGCCGACTAGGTTCATTTTATAATAACAATATCAACACAAAATACCCATAAAATCAACTTCAAATATTTCGCAAAAATTATCATTGCTTTTACCTATAGGTACATGTTATAAAATTCTTTGTCCTGAATGACTGACTGACTGACTGACGGATCAACGCACAGCCTAAAGCACTGATTGTAGAAACCTGAAACTTGAAGGGAGTTTAATTACTTCTGTTTGTATGACGACGTAGGAATCCGATAATCGGACAGTAAAATCGTTTCTTATAAAAAATTGCTACTTCATCGCTACTCGGCTACTCGCTATTGTCATATTTCCAATCTTCATTCATTTTAATTTTCTATAGATGCTTTCATTAAAGGTTTTAATGTAATAAAGGTGAGTTCATATATAAAACCGTGAACTTTTTCATTTCGAAGAAAATATTAACTATTTCTATTTTAATGCATTTTATTTATATTTTTTACGGATGCTTAAAGTATATTTTAGAGGTTTTTGTACTCACATATAGTGTTATTTTATTAAGTAGGAATGCGCCGTTTTTCCAACCATATTTTCAATTACAGGGCTATTTTTAGTCAGTACACAAACTGATAGGGGCTCAGACAATAAAATTAAACAAAGAAGAAAAAGTATGTTATACTTTGTGTCCTAATTTCTTGATGGAACTCCATGTTAATTTATAATAAAACACTCATTTCACTAGTTCCACTGAATCATGAATATTATAATTTATTTTGCTTACGGGACCCTATTACTGAGACTTTGCTGTCCGTCCGTCTGTTACCAGGCTGTATCTCATGAACCGTGATAGGTAGAGAGTTTAAATTTTCGCAGTTAATGTATTTCTGTCGCCGCTTTAACAACAAATTCTAATAACAGAACAAAATAAATATTTAAGGGGGGCTTCCATACAACAAACGTGATATTCTGTCTGTTACCAGGCTATATCACATGAACCGTGATAGCAAGACAGTATTGATTTGCAACGATGATGTATTTTCTTTTGCTGCTACAACAAATAAGTACTAAAAACAGAATAAAATAAATGTTTAAGGGGGGCTTGCGCATTTTGCCGTTTTTGTATAAATAATGGTACGAAACCCTTCATGCGAGTGCAACTTGCACTTGCCGATTTTCTTATTTTTATACCATTTTATACGTTTATTTCAGGCAAATATACTATACAATTTATGGCACTCTTTAAGTATAACAATTAAAACCCTTTTATTGTTTTAAAGGAAGCTTAGAGCACATTGTCATCATCAACATACCTACATATAAATATTTTTTCTCAACACTTATTTTTAAAAAAAGAATATTTATTTAACTTAAAAAACAGAAAATGTAGAATCCACTCAAGCTTCGTCAATTTAAATCACCATAACATTTTAATTTATCAGCAACACGCCTCGTCTGAAAAAATGCAAAATAAAATATGTAAAATCCACCATTAGCTTCGTCCACTTAATTACCTAAACATTGAGTTAATCAGCAACAAACTTATAATACCTACAATTCACAAACCAGCCCATCGCCAAATTACCCACGTCCATACTCCCCCGGCCCAAATGTACCCATGACACTGGCAGCATTACCTCTTTGGACTGCCAACGACAAACGCTGCACTAAAAAGGACGCAGACCTAGGATCAGCCCCTCTATCCCGCATACGCCGGCCAATCTCCCTAATAAATGCTTTAGCTTCAGAGCACCATGTCCCTGAAGTTTCTATTGCCACTGGTACAAAAAGATATTGATGCTCCAAAGCCGCATACTTCTGGTGCTTTAGACTGGCTGCGGTTTCTGCGGCTGACCCAGCCACCTGTGTAGTACCATTAATATGAATAGCAGCAAAAGTACTTACACACGTAGCATCCCACAGTAAGCAGCGCCCTCTTTGCCACGGTACAAGCGTAAGACCGTCTGGCCTCTTTCCGTCCGAGCGGCTCAATCCAGGCGGCTCCAACACACAGGGGACATTCGCCGCTACGAGAGCCCGGCGAATAATCTCATTGAGTGCATGGTGACGAGGAAACCGCCCTGCACATCTCACACAGCTCAGTGCGTGATGGCCATTTTCCTCTACCATAGTCCCACACACGCAGAGGTGAGGAGCACAGACCACACAACCCAGACGGAGCGCAACACTTATTTTTTGTGTAGTGTGTAGTTACTGTTGTGGTAAACTAACCCTAATAAATAACATAAGACTTTTTTTTATTAAGTATACCTCTTTTGAGTAAAAAAAATAAAATGCCATTGCTCTTGTCAATAATGACAATTATTTTGACAATGCAGAGTAGCTGAGTCATGGGCTGAGTATTTACGGGAAATGTTGATAAAATTTAAAATATTTTAGATGATTTAAGTTCCTGTTCTATCCAGTCCATCAAGTGCAACACCCAGGGGGCAATCCACCAGGCCCAGAACAGATGTGCCTGGAGAGCCTTGACCCGCAACGCTACTTTTGGTGGTCACGCATCACGACCCTCAGACATGAGGAAACGATGAAGAAAAAGAAGAAGAATCAATAAGTGCTGTGTGTCAATATACGTTCGTTCAATACGAATCTATGTATTATTATAATATTATATTTCTCCATGGTAATAAGTATTTGGAGACAGCCAGAAGATAGTCTC
>JARACY010005472.1:0-21661 GCA_029255725.1 Scrobipalpa atriplicella | reverse complement strand
TGAGGAAATTATGGACGCCGCGGTCGATCCGTACGTCCCTATTACTGACATTAAAATGTGGTTGAGATTTTCATGACCAAGATTATGCTGGTGTAAGCACAGAGGGGCATTTGGAAATAGACCGATAAATAGGTAGATAATAGAAGTCTAGTTAAATGAAATAAGACATTCTGTTTCTCTTATCAAAAAGGCTCATTTAAAAATTTATTATTTGTTATACCTAATTTATTTGTTTTGTATTTCAAGACGTCTTCATTGATTTTATTATATGAAGAAGACGTAATCACTAATTCTTTTCCTAACAAAAGGTAAAACATATCAATATGAGATACTTACCAACAATAGTTTTGTTTGACACACATTTTCCAAAATAATCTATTTATATTGATAAAAAGACAACCATAGTTGTGATAAATGTACATCCATCATTAGCAATATAAAGTCAATATCTCCAATTTCATCTGCACATAGCTAATTATCATCGGGCGTGTTAGCGCGAGGAGGAAAGCGCCCCGTCTCGATCCGTCGCCTCGCGTGGTGCGCGTGAGTCGAAGATGTGGCGACCGTGACGGGATCTGTCGCATTGCGTCTTTTATCTTCCCATATCTACGTCATTTTGTTCAGTCAGTGATATAGACGTGGATATAGTGGTGTTCTGAATGAAATGTCAATTTCCAACTAATTGTTCACATTTGACACTTATACTCTTGCTGTCCTCCACTAAATAGGCCCTTGTACTCCACCCTGCCACGTCTGTATCTTCTACGCTATTTCATCTGTGATGTCTCTGCTCAATCACGTCGCGGCCATCATTAGGCGCCTGCGCATCGCGCGCTCTGATAACTTTCCGGAACGGTCGCCGTCGCCTGCGCCGGTCCCAGTCGTCGGTCGTAGAGACAGCCCATTATGATTGTTTACCGAATATTGCTTGGAGATAGGCTTCAGCTAATCTATTCTATCTAATCCGCAAATAGCAGGTTATTAACTTTAAAAGGGTGTTGTTATTACTGGTCGCAATGCTGTAATTTTACTTTTCAATAATTGTTCTAATAGTCAACAGGCATATATAAGCATTACATTTAGTATTTTTTTGTTTTTATATGATGGCAGTCGCTCTGTGTAAAACTAGTACCCTCGTTCAAACCCCTAGATTTGGTAGCCGACCCGTGAAATACGGGAAAAGGCTAACGATAGGGAGCGATGATGCTGACATTAGTTTTAATTTAATTCATCTAATAATTAGTAACATCGTGTGTTGATTACAGTAAATGAATTAAAAAAAAACTTGAAAGGATAAGTAAAATAAGCTAATTTATAAAATATGGTCTACGCGTTTGATAAGAATAAAATATAAATGACAACTCATTCGTTAATCATATGTACAATGAGCAACAATGAATAGCCTAAATATGTGGTTGCGTCTAAAAGTACAGTTCAGTCATTATATTGAATGATTCACAAATTTTCAATGTACCTAAGTAATTATTCTGGGAATTAATATTCACCCAGTGAATTACCCATGATAGTACTATGACAGCAAAAAGTAATGAAATGTAATGTATGTGAAGATGGACATACATTTGCAATTAATTCTTTTCAACCAGTCAACAAAAAACTTAAAGATGAGTCTGTCATTTTGGCTACAGTTATGTTTATAATTGACACACTAAAGTCTGCGTGATTGATTACATCTAATTTGCATCAATTTTAACTGTCTTTGTATTGTAATAATAAACATTACATACTTATAGGTATTTTGTACTAACTATTCGGAGCATAGCGGTTATCGCCTGGTTAGGTCAGTAGCCAATTTTACGAAAAGAATTAACTACTTTAAATTAACGTATTGACAAATAGATAGTTTATTTACAAGAAATATAGTAACAAGTTTTTTTTTTAAATAAAATATGAAGGACAGGCCTTTGCCCAACAGTGGGACAGTTTAAGTTTAAGGTAGTATAATAATAATAAAAGTCCCGGGATAATGGTAAACCATACATAATAATAATAATAAATGAAGGACAACCTATTTTAAACGTAAGAGTACTTTTGACAGCCATATAAAAGAAGGTCGCGTCACAATTTTAATAGGTAACGATGATTTATCGAAAGATTATTTCAGAGATTCCTTAACCTTCCCAAACACTTAGAACACTTGATACTTTGCTTTTACACACAGCAGTTGGTCATAATCATAACATTAAACATGTCTGGTGTCTTCGCCAACGTGTTATGAAATATTTTTTACCAATTCTGAACTGTTTGTTTTAAACTTTCGCGCTTTGTACACATTATTGTATTAGAACGGGTCTGAAAATACCAAGTTTAACCAACCGCGCTCAGACCCGTTCTAATACAATAATTCTGAACTGAGTCGAATCAATCGTAGGTAACATTCGTTACCAATCGAATGTTAGCAGATGTTATATGCCTGTTTATGTAATTGGTTGTAAAGGGTGATACATATTTCATTGGTTTATGTTGTCTTGTTATGAAATTATCGATTAGTTCAATCGGGTTAATCGTAATAGAATCGTATTAATAAATAGAGTAGAGCGCGTTGATGTCTTTTGTACTGCGGAAGCGGCACAGTGACTTAGAAGCGTGATTTTGTATAAACATTTACTTATACAGTTTACGTATTGTGAGGTTGTGACAGTAAAATAATGTAGGAATTAAATCAATTTATTTTTTCTAATTTCTTTTAGGTTTGATAAAATCGGCGAATATTTTGAAACCTTTGGTTGGAATATAAAGATTTTGCAGCCCATATTATGATTCACCTATCTTTTAGTTACCTAGTTATTTCACTTTGCGTTCACAGTCCAGCATTGCACTACTATACTACTTGTTACACATATAATGCATGCGTCGCGGTTTTACCTTCATTTCGCGTCTATAATTTTCTCTTTCGCTGTTCCCACCCATCAGCGTAGAGGAAGCAATTTATCGATATTGAATTCCTGATTCGCGCATGCGGCGAACGCGCAAACGCGAAAAAAACGAGAGTTGCGTCGCATGCGCGTGCGTGTGAGCATATAACACAACCGCGGTGGGCTTATTCCTTGCTTTTTGCGCGTAGCGCTGGATTAGTAGTATCACATAATATTATGAATGAAACACTATGTTCCAAAAGTTTTTGAAACACAAGTAGGTAAGGATAATGTTGTTGTTTTCGTCCTTCTGCATGGTCATTAATATTATTTCATGATACGCACCCCACTGGTACATAGAGCCTTCACAAACCGTCTCTACTTCCCCTTATCTTGTGCAGGATGTAGAATATGTTTGTATTCATAAAGAATAATAATAATGATATTTTTTTCGTTTTCAAGCATTACGGTTGTTGAAATACTACGAGTAATGGTACCTATCAGATGACAAGTATTTTTTATGGAGGACCAGAAGTATTTCCACCTACCTTTTAGAAAGCTGTTGAGTCAGGTAGAGTCAAACCATTGAACTTCAGGGTGCATATTGTAACTTTGTTTCCCTCCGAAGCACGGAATCCTTTTTCTTTTCGGACAATCAGGTGATTCAGTCTGCAATGTCCTAACCAAACTGGGAAATATTTCACAAAGTGATAAATTTACAAATACATATCAACTTTGCGGTCCCCCCTGGGAATTGAACCCAGGATCTCCTGATCGGGAGCCCATAGCTCAGACCTCTAGACCACGGAGGCAGTTAAGTTGGTTTATACGATAATAACTGATTGATTACTTAATACAAAGTGTGCTGTCGGAAACAAAATTTAAAATGTAGATCACGACAAATTACCTAATAGGTTTTATGATTAATTCATTGAATGAATCCGATATCAAATTATATAATAAACGTACATCTGAAATAGACTTTGAATAATAAGTAACTAAACGTTTTTGTTTTATTGTGTCTTTATAAAGTTCTCCGCTTAGTTCTCGAGTCATATAATCAGCAATAATTACTTCCTATTACTTAAACAATAACTTTACCATTCGCATAATAGAACTAGATAAATGCCATCATACATAAAATATCTGAAATAAATAAATGAATGCCGGCTTATTTCTTATCTATAAAGCTATTCAAGAGCATGCACGCTAGGCCATACATTACTGCTGTAAATTCCATCGATCTGAATTCAGATGATTAGTTTTTTCACACATCTTGAGTAGCAATTTCCGAACCAATTAAATATCGACAATAGATTCAAATGCGATGGACGATTTACTCGATCATACAAAGAAAGAAGTCTCATTAGTAAAGTTGCCATTGCCACACGAATCATGACGGCGATGGCAGCAAATAGTGTGTGACGGTGTTGTACCGCAGTAGACTACGAGTCTTCGCCACGCTTTGAGGATATAGCGAGTCTTTCTTCCACTACCGTAATAACTTTGTAGGTTAAAGGTGTTCCACTACAAGTCAAGGACCTCTACCTAATGTTCAGTCCATACAGGAAGAGATGTGGGATACTGTTATTCCACAGATAACTTATAAGCACCGCGGGCGCCTAGTTACTCTGACAAACAAACGACGGGTCTTACATGATGCTACACGTGTGATGTTGTTTATTAGTTACACCCTGTATATCCTACACGCTCGAACAACGGGGGCTGCGCAAGCGCAATCAACGTGTCAACGTGTCACTCGTCACGTGGTTTCACTCCATCCGCCGCAGACTTAATCCGAACAAGAGGATATTAATATCCACTAGGAAATTGAGGAAAATATATCTACTGATGAGATGACCGTTGGATAAAAATATGAACCGGAACAAATAGATATATTGATTTGTCCAATCAATGAGGAAGCTGACGTAGATGTATTCGTAAGTTCACCTGTCGCTGAAATTTTGCACAGGGATAAAGTAAAGTTCGTATATTTATAAAATTCTCGGCTACTCACTTAAAGATTTACCGGAAGTTTTTTACCTTGACGTTTCGACATTATAACCATGGTTATCATCAGGAGCGCGAGGAGGAGGTAGTGTGCCATCTTCGTGTTCCTGATGGCGATGGGAGCCATCGCATATAGTCATATGCATATGCATAAAACGCCATTTTTATTGCGTTACTGCATATTTTTGTATTTTTTAACGATAGAGCTTATTTCAGCAGTAATTGGACTAATTACATTTCTTTTTACATAAAAAACCCGGGTCTTAAAGAAATAAAGAAAATCTACAGAGACGGATGCCTTTGAAATAGGTACTGTCCAATAAAGTCACTATACGTTGAGAAAAATGTTCAGAATTCAAAATAACTATTTAGCGCCAGTAACAAACTGGATGATTTTTTTTTTGTATAAACAATATGAAAACCATGCGAATATTAATTTTAAAAACGTAAATTTTATTAAGAAAAGGCATTTTGATAGTGCATATTTCACCCTTTTTTAGTGCATATTTGCATGCATATTTTGGCACTTTGATAGTACATAGAATCCGGTGTCTTGTCATCATAGATAAGCAAACCCAGTTAAAAAGGCAGTTAGAAATTTTAAAATCGTGAAGCACACCTGTCGATCTAACAGCAATGCTTAATAAAATTATTCGGTAATGATTAGTTATTACAATGTAATGGATATTTAAAGCGTGGTCTATAGAGAAGCGTACGTGACCAATGAATTTCTAATAAAAACGCACGATCGCTTCAAGTCCGATGTTTTGATGATGATAGTGCGGTAACGAAATGAGAATATGCGTGAAGACGAATAAGTCATTACCGGAAACCATAATATTCGTACTAGGTGTGAAAGTTTGTTTGTATGCTTGTTAATTTTTTACGCCCGAATGGATTTTGACTGTTAATGGTATCCTAAAAATATGGACTTACCCGCGAAAAAATATGTCATTGCCATGGAAATGATGTATGTCTACATTCCAAAACGAATTTCTATAAATTTGGTGAAAAGATAGACCATTTGGGAAAATGACATAAGCTAGGTACTTTTACCACGGAAAAACATCTTCATTCCTATGGCAAAATCAGTAATCATAATTTTTATGTCACCGGTGAAACCGCGAGATGAAAATCAACTACTTCGGCTAACATAAGACGATCAACAAAATAAATTTCATAATACGTAACAAAACATTGCCCTCTTAATGAAGACAAAACAGTTTGTAAATCATTTCCTTTACACATTCGCATTAAACGGCCGGAAGAAAGAAAACCAGATTACTTCCTGTTTGGAATGATAATGATGTACGCAAATAATGCATACGATGCATAAGAGAAAGAAAAACTTAAAGGTCTTCGCACTATTTATTACATCGACTCGACTCGACAACTGGCCGAAGACTTACCGGCCGGTGGTTCCGAATTCTCTCGCTCTCGACGAGATTGAACTTTACCGTCAACATAATCAAAGGTACGGACATAGAGATTACTCGTAGTACCTTAGCTTCCGTATGTACTTTAAAAACAAACACTTTGATCACTCACTTTCAACACATTACAAATGTTAAAACTGTAATTATAGTGTCAGGCGGTGTGATATGGGAAAGAACATGGAAAAAACCGCCAGTACTGACAGTTTGACAACCGCTGAAGAACTAAGTATTATGATCACGCACAATCTTAAACAGGGTGGACATGAACGACCAATATTTTTGAAAATCTTAGTCATTGCTTCACAAACCCATTAATTTCTTTTTAGAATAAATAAAATAGGTGCATAATTATTTTATGCAACAGATTTACAAGAGTTGAACTTTATTTTCGATAAAAGATAATTTTCTTTGAGACATTGTTTATTTTAGTAAAAAAGTAGAGCTTAGATTTCTCGAAGACTTTTCTCATTTGTATCTTCTTCTATTAAATAAAAAAAAATCTTGGTGTTCCATTACTCTACTGTGACCGTCAAATACTTACACGAATCGTAGCCAGTTGTAGTGTAGTGTAGTTTCTTTCCTTCCTAGAGAATTTACTCTGTAATTTCCACTAAGGAGAAAATGGCGAGTTATGTCATTATCACACCGAGATATAATTTTAATTACAGCTCGATAGCAGTTAGATGATAAAAGTAAATGCGGTTTGCAATAATAGTTTACTTACATGTCATATAACACATTTCATGTCATATGTTCTACAACATCAAATATATAATAGTAATAGTAGATAAGAGTCCAACATTGGAAAAATCTTTTATGTAATTTGATTGTAACATAATTTATCCAGAGCAAGTCACAACATAATCATCAAATCAATCCATATTTTGACGCAAGATATAATAAAAATAAAATGAATCAAAACTAATTTGCCTATCAATAAATCAATAACTTTTTAATAAATTAGGATCATTTTGAAAACATCTCTCCTAACGATGTGTCTGATTTCTATACACGATCTTTTCTCGAAATTCTAATGAAGAAGCGAGGACCGGTCTAATTTAAATATTCAAAATAAAAACAGAGCCGGCTCACGTCTTGGTTTTAGAAAGGGGCCCCAATTTCAACATACATATAATCACGCCTTTATCCCTAATGGGATAGGCAGAGCGTAAACAACCTAAACATAGGTCGTTCCGCCACGTCTGACAAATTTTGAGGGTTATTCCAGATAATGGATCTGTATATTGCTATAGTGACAGGTTGTCAGCCCATAGGTACTTCTGAATGACGCCAAAACATTTCCTGAAAAAATTTCCTGGTGATAGTTATTCAGTTTCTTTGACTGAGCAACCCCTTTCAGTTATCGGTACGCTGTCCCATACACCCGGTATAGACACTGGAATGGAAAGAATGAAAACAATAAACAAGAGCAACATATTGGATCCAATTCCGAAAATCTACACTGAACAGGTTGGTTTCCGTTTATCAGTATAAAATTTCTTCTCTCTTAAACTATGCGTAGGTACCTACTACGTATAAAAAGGGAAAACCTCGTAAAACTTTAATGGGCCGGCTACTTAAATACTTTATTGCCCGACCGAAACGAAATTAAGAGTTGATACATAAATCAACATTTACGAAGGAAGGCACAACAATTTAACCGAAACCGCCCACATTCTTGGATTTTACCTTACGTATTTTTAAACTAGAGAAAGTGAAGGAAAATCTATATGAATTAATTGAAATCAGTAGGTAAATATTCAATAACCTCCTATTTATGATAATAAGTGATACTTAAAAACTAGTATTGTGCTCACCTTGCGCCACCTGAAGATATTTTGAAGCATTCCACATTAAGCACGAACTATCAAATCTTAATGTCACCAATACATACTATTAACCGAAAATCCACATCCGCGACGTTATTAGATAATCTTAACTTTTGACCTTAACAAGAATCGTCCCAAAACCATATCATTATTATAAAAGAACTAAAATTCTCACATAGCAATTATCCGAATTATCTCAGCGGTCATTCACACTTTTTTTTACGTACGTAGGTATTATAAGAGCATTTTCGCGTCATTCAGAATGTACGATTATCGTTCAGAAATCTGTTATATTTAAGTTACACTTGTAAGTACGTGGTCGAATGGCTGTACCAAAGATTACTTATACGGCGGCGACTGTTCTAATATTCTGTGTATGTGCGGTTGTAATTTCGCGACGTGCGTTTTAGAACCGCGCATGCTTCGTGTGAAGCCGCCCGGCGCCGGCACAGGCGTGATGTGTAAAGGCGGGCACTCGATAGATACTATGGTGGTGATTTGGCTAGCACACGACTTAACGAGAATAAATCTAGAGAGTTTTTGTTATGAGAGAACAGAAAGGGGACGACAGGATAACAAATTATCCATGTCAAATAAGAGAATTTTCAAGAATTGCAATTGCCTTGTTGAATCGACTAAAATGTCATCTAAAATCTTTTGAAAGTAAATACTATTTAAGTTCTAAATGAAAGCACTAAAATAAATTTATTTTACACACGACTTAACTAAAATAAGTCTGAACCCGAAATTTTCTGTCATGAGAGATAAAAAGACGGAAGATAATTAATTTTTTTAGATTGAGATAGACACGTTTATTCATTTATTCAATTATCAGCATATCTTCCACATGTTATTTACTTACTTTCTGTCTATGTAGATAATTAATTAATTTCGGGTTCAGACTTATTTTAGTTAAGTCATGTGCAAACCGAATCGACACCACTGTTTGTATTACACTTCGAGGAAGCGAAGTAATCAATGCAGCAGGTGACATTATGAGGGATTGTGATCGAAGTTAACTGTTGCGTAGAAAAGAAACAACACGGCAAGTATAAATACAGGGTGTAAGGGACAGCTTCCCGCAAACTAATAGAGGTTGCTCGCTGCTCAGTCAACGATATTGAACAACTTTTACGAAAAAAATCTTCAGGAAAAGAAAGAAAAAGTTATATACAGGGCGTTTAAAAATTAGAAGTGTAAACCTACCCTTGAAACTGTACCTTTCTCAAGGAACATAAGTCGAAATATGAAAAATAAATTGGCCCGCCCATACAGAGACAGCGGCTCAGTCATTTTGTATGGGAGGCCCAATTATTTTTTCATATTTCGACCTAAAGTTCGTGGTTAGGTTCACACCCTAAATTTGGTCAGAATTTTTTTTTCATTCGGTATTGTCCAATCGATGTGGTATGGTGGCATTTTTATATGAGGTATTTTTATTCATTTCCTGAAAAGTGTTCATTTTCGTTGACTGAGCATTTGAGCAACCTCTATCAGTTTGCGGAACGCTGTCTCTAATACCCTGTATAAGAAGCTCAATAGAGTACCTACTGGAACAATAAGCGTTATGCTAATTGATTATACGCGACACGATATTCAGCCATTATGAAATAGGGGCACTATATAGGTAGGTGATTAAGCTGGGAACTCTACCAATTATGAAGATTACTTCATCAAGGAGATTTACACGATCTTGTGTGTACCGGAAGAAAAAAAAATAGCAGACCAAATTTTACCTATGGAACTAAACAACTTTTCCCAAGGAACATATAGGTCGAAATATGAAAAATAAATTAGCCCTCTCATACAAAATGATTCGACTGGACTCGACTGATACCATTTGTATGGGAAGGCAAAATTTTTGTTGTTCCTTGGGGAAAGTTGTTCAGTTTTAGGTTCACACCCTAAAGTTTAGTCTGCTATTTTTTTAGTCCCTATATACATAAGGTCACGCCTGTATCACTTACGAGGTTGGCAGTGCGACAGTCAACGACCACATAGAACGGTGGCACCGACGGCAGCACGTTAGTGCTCTTCGAAGCACGGAATCATTTTTCTATTCGGACAATCAGATGATTCAGCCTGCAATTTCCTAACCAAACTGCGGAAAATCTTAGTGTTAGTGCAAAGTGATTAATTGACACATCAACTTTGTGTTCCCCCATGGGAATCGAACCCACGACCTTCGGATCAGGAGCCAACACCACGGAGGCAATAATTTATTATGTTTCCTGACCGCAAGCAAAAATAGAGACAACTTTCAATATTAGCCAAGTATGCACAAATTCGAACCCACGACCTTCCGTTGCGACTTCTGCAGCCTAGTGATTTATGGTTGGTGCAAAATACTATTTCCTATATCCTCGAGGCATAAGACAAGCAAATACTGAAATTAAGCTAAGTGTATGTTGTAGTGTAGAGACAAGTTGCGAGTAGTTTAACTCCGGTAGATATCAAGTAGGAAACACATGCCTCAAAGGGTTTGCTTGGCTATTTCCCTATAAATAAAAAGGGAAAAAAATTGCCGTCCAAGTTTTAGGGTATGAACCTACTTTTGAAACTGAACTTTCCCACAAGGAGCCATAGGTCTAAATATGAAAAGAATTCAGCACTCATTCGTCACGCCAAAATAATTAGGTTTGGTCACGAATGAAAAATTAACTAAACAGATAACTTAGAAATTCATGCAAAACGACAAAAAAAACAAATTTTCTATTACGCGCGTAAATTTATAGTCCCGCTGAGTTTTTTTTTAAAAAAAGCACCTTGTTTGCGTGCCTCTGTTACATTTAGCAAATAACTGTTACGGCATTTTGCGAAAGTTAATTTTTGATGGTGACCTGAACTTTAATTGTGATTATTACGATGTCATGCCGCCATGTTGAAGACGATGGCAAACAGTCTTTAAAAAAAACTTCGTATAGGTACCAATATCGTTGAACTATTATTTTCTAGTTCAGAAATAAAAATTAAATAAACAACTGCACAAACATATATATCTAAATAGTATCTCTTCTACCTTCTAGTCTAGTAGATTCTAATCTGGTAATGTAATCGACCTCTTAATTAGAAATAAACAATAGGCTTTATTTTGTACATATTTAAACGCTCTAATTAAATCAAAACTTAGATCAGGGTCATTAATTTCAGACGTGAGAAATTATCAAAGTAATTAAAAATTATAATCGTATCCTTTCTCACAAAATCTGCTTATTATTCTTTTAATTCAACTATAAAAAGGTCGTAAACGGGTGTGTATAATGAATGAAACGTAAGTGCTACTTAAAAAAGTGAAATTTTATTAGAATATTCTTATGTGTAACCTTAACATACTAATCTGTAGGAAATGTACCGACCGGCTGTCTCTGACGAACGAATGATTTTCACCACCTGCAAACAACGAAGAAAGTGATTTTAAGATATAGAATACATATTAATCGGATAAACAAGGTCTAAGGGTCAGTTCACACCGAGATGCGACGCGACGCGACGCGGCACGCACTTTTCAAGAGCTTGATATAATATAGAACTTTATTTATTATGCAAAAAGATAGACATTGCATACACAGAACTCGAAAACGCCGCGCGGTGCAGCCTGTCACTTCATGGTACAAATTTATGTTATCTTCAAGCAGCTTCGCGCCGCGCCGCGTCGTGTCTCAGCGTGAACTGACCCTTTTGATACAAACAGCTGATTATACAAAACAGAATAACAGATTTTCCCGACAACTTCCACGTGTTCGTTCAAGGTATAAAAAAAACTTTTGGTTTTGCCGTAGTCGAGTAAACAATACCTACCCTTCAAATGTAGGTACTTATGATATGAGATAATAAAATTAACAAAAATACTAAAAGCTCTGGTCTAGACTTAGAAAAGTACTTAAAGGAATATCTAATCAACTTTAATCCTGCCAAATGATTCTATTGAAAATCAACAATCTATAAATGAATTTGAAATTGAATGTTAGGTACCAATTATAACCCTGAGAAACTTGCTTATTTGACATCGAAAAAGAAATCTATCATTTCACGGACATACATAGAAGATGAAATGAAATTCGCAATAAGAAATTAAATTATAGTGTGTATCGTATTAGCAACACAGTCACAAGGATGATTGATATGCGCTGCAAAAACTCGGATACACTAAGCGTGATTGCCGACATGACATACACACAATTATGTCGTGTTAAACTTGTAAGAGATGGACAGAGGGTTAGATAAAACTAATACAAGATATGCTATGCGTAAGGCCTAGCACGCACTGCGATTTTTTTCGCGCGAATTAAGTCCGCAAAAATCTGTGTTGTATGGAGTTGTATGAAGGTGCACGCACTCGCGGAAAAAAATCGCGCGAATTTGTCATACAAATACAAATTCCCCCCCCCCCCCCCCCGAAAAAAATCGCAGTGCGTGCTAGCTCTAAGAGAACTTGCCAATATGTTAACAGTGGCCATGCCTTGGCCCGGGCAGCATAACATATCAGTGTAAATAAGTAAACCCAGAGAATCGATACAGCAACTATTCCCTACATTCTGCCAGTCATGGCAAAGGTCTGGCTGGTCATATTCAGTAGGTACGTTTGGCGACAGAAATATAATTTTAGAACTCCAGAAGGTTTTTGCCAATGCATATCCACAGCAATACTCGGAATGCAATCGCCTTACCCGGCCATCGAAAACAATGCTACCAAAACTAAAAGCAAGTTCCTACTATAACGTCTCGTCTTTGAACCTGGCTCCTTGAGTGACATAGCAGGTTTTTAACATTAATATCGGCTACATGCTAAGCTAAGAAATCCTAAAAGGCAAGTTCTGACACAGTAGGATATAACACATCTTTAGTGAATTTTCCCGAAATCCACACCGCCATTGCCTAAACAGGTGATTTCTCTACGTATCATGTACCTCCCCGTTTCCTACATGACGCGGCGCGTTTCGATGGTCTCTGATCAGCGGTTGCAGGCCTCACGTCCATTGGCTTTGAACTCTGGCTCTTTGAGTGACACAGCAGGTTTTTAACACCGATCGCTTGGCTTTGACCGACTTGCGACTTTATAACAAGTGTCATGATTTTGCTAATCTCACTGGAGTGGAGATAGTGCCGTCAAGTAAAAGCTAAGGTTAACTTCATAGCCCAAGAAATTGGTCGTCTAAGATTTACGAATATTTACTTCTGCTGGCAGCACGAACAAGATTTAAAAACTTGGATTATTCGGGCTAGACTAGACGGATTTTTGGATGGGTTAAAATAGAAACAACTACCTTGAAATGCTTAAGTACGTATAGCCGATAGGTTGATAATTGCAAGAAACCTAATCAGTGGAAAAAATAAATAAAATATACGTTCGGACCACGATTTTGGCGATCATTATAATTATATAGCAACACGTTGTTAGGCCTTACAAGACATAAGGCAAAGCTCAAGCAAACACATAAGTACATAATAAATTAGTGTACCTACCTACAACCTTATTTATACGATACGGGAAATTATACTATGATTACAGAGTGAATTACAGAACAGATATGTATTGCAAATCTATTAAAGGTAACGATAACTACTCTATAATTTGACAACTCTTTAATGATATAAATTGTTACTGTTATTACTGGCTGCCAAAAACGTTCAGTCAGGTGAAAATATCACACTCAAAATCAGTTAAATATATCTGTCTCAAAAATAGAATTTCCAAAAAGGATTATCAATTTAAATAGTTTTCCAAACCTATGAAAATAGAGACCAGAATACGTGTGTAGTTTTATAAAAACACAATAAAACACTAAAAATGAGGATAAATAAAAATGCATCTTCTTCATCATCAGCTCATATATGTCTCCACCAAGGGGCACGAGCCTGCCCTGAATTAGTCGACCACTTGGGCCCCGTACGGATTGGTCGATAAATAAAAATGCATATAACTTTTTAAGCACTCGCGATTATTTATACTCATTTTACTTAGACCCGAATAGACCCGATAAAAAGTAAAATGAATAAAAATGCATGTTAGTTACCTGTCCTCTTTTCAGTCCGAAGTATCTCGCCACGGGGTCGCCGGCTTGTATCCTCATCAACATGTTTTCCTTCAGTTTACTGAGTTACTAGTCAAGGAAATTAACATAGGTACAGTTAAGAGATGAATTTTGGATTAAAAAATATCTCCTGAACATAGTACACTAAATCAGTTGTAGAAGAAGCTTAGGGGACATGCAACAGCACGCGAGACAGGAGCCAGCTTCTTTACTATACCGGGTGTAAAAAACAATAGTTGACCAAACTTTAAGGTGTAAACTGACCCAAGAAACTGAACAACTTTCCCCAAGGAACAAGGTCGAAATATTAAAAATAAATTTGGCCCTCCCATACGAAATGGCTCGACCCGCTGACAACATTTATTTTGTATGGAAGATCCAATTAATTACTTTTTTCCTATTTCGACTTATGTTCCTTGGGTAGGTTCACACCCTAAAGTTTGGTCAGCATTTTATTACTCGCTGTATAAGGATTAATTTAAATATCATAGACTCAAAATCATTACTGGTCTTGTTATGGCAGTCATAATGATAAATAACAATAAGAAACTAAATATGCCTGCAGTGTTGAAATAGCTAATCTCCAATCAATGAAGAGTCTATCTGATAGATTTTATCAGGTATGTGAATTAGACTGATCATTGGTCTGACATGCCTAAAGAATAATAATAGCAAAGTATATTATACAAAATTGCATAGTCACCATTATAAGTTGATATTGAAAGAATAACCAACTGTCGATTTCTAGACCTACATTGTGTAAGCTATCTCTTAGTGAGCTTCAGCATTGTTGAGTTTAATGTCTTTATACAAAGAGGGAAATTGAGTACAATACAAATTTGATTAATCACAAATTATGATGTATTTTGAATAGAAACTGGACAAAAAGAAATTAGAAAAGTCTTGCGTACAGAGAAGTTGATGATGCGCAAAAATATTGACACACTTTTGCTTTAAAACCACTTGAGATGCTGACAAACTTATTTCTTTAAATGGAAGTGTATTATTACACTGCATAAATAGAAATATGCTGTGTTGACTATTCATTGACTTGCAAGTTGCAACTCTATCTTTCACTAAAGCAACAAAACAAACCATCAAATCAAAGCAAAATAAAATTTTACACATTAATTGGGTGAGAATTTTTTGACATATCGTAGTATTTCTTATGCCTCTTTGAAAGAGTAATTCCTAAAAGTAAGAAATTCCATGTGCTTTAGTAACCAAATGTTCGACAATACGGACTATGAACAAAATTAAAGTTGACATCTTCGGATTGACAAAACATTATAGGAGACAATTTGACATACAAATCATATGACAACTTGGCTCAATTATATTTTGTCATCTCTATGCTTCTTGAAATGGGATAAATATTCTTTGAGGTCTATTCGCTGCGCTATTAGGTAGCTTAAAAATCTGACACCAGGGTTCATCAGGTTGATTGACAAGAGGAAGAATATTCTTGGATGTGTTTAAAAAAGGATACTATCTAGCAAGCAGTTCTTGTTTCTCATCTGGTGTGAGCACAATGTGTTCCGGCACCAGCTCGTGCTCAGTGATGTTGATCAACAGCTCGGACTCCAGGAACTGCTCCAGGATATACTTCGGAGCCATGTCCACCAGCGACTGCTTGGCTGAAGGGGTCATGCCTGCAAAAGGAATTGTTTTTAAGCTCATTGATTTGTAAGAAAAAAGAAATGGCTCTCCTATATAAATGGTGTCAAAGGCTAGAGTCATTTTGTACGGGAGGGCCAATATTCTTTTCATATTTTAATCTATGTTCCTTGGGGAAAGTTGTTCAGTTTCATGGGTAGGTTCAACCTAACACCCTACAGTGTACAACCTAAAATTTGGACAGCTAATTTTTTTACTCCCTGTTCAATAACTAGCAGAATTCATATTTTATTTGAATAATAGGTCTTTCTTTTTAAATCAATCATCATTTTCAAATCTTATGTCGATATTTTCTGTTGGAATTACACCTGTGATGCTTTTGCCCTGACTGGACTGTTAGAGAGATATCCTTAGGTATTATTCCACCTTTGTTTAAGTTGAGGCAAGAAATCCAACCACCTTTTATTGCTCACCTGCTTGTACTACAACTATAGCTCTGTGTATGTTCTCTTCCTGCATTCTTGTACAATAAGTCTTAATGGTCTTGATGCCAATCTTGGCTTCGTCAGGGAAGAAAACAAACATCTGGTCTGTGGGGTCATCATTGTGAGCTACCAGAACAATTAAGTCACTCCGGGCTGGTCGCTTTTCACTAAAAACCAAAACATTGTTATGTTTTTTTTTAGCCTAAAAGACCTTATTTGTCAAAACTATAATAATTGCAAGAAATCTAGCAAGAAATCCATAATTTTTTGACAAAACCCTGACATAAATCAAACATGAATGTGTCAAAAAGCAAGTTTGTTTACATGTGGTTTACACCAAAATTGAGAACTTGATATGAAAATTTAAAAATATTTATAGTTTTTCTTAAAATATCAAAATGGAAACTGTCGAAGATAGAATTAAAACCAAAATAGTAAATACAACAATAAACGAAACCACAAAAATCTATCTTGGTAAGTATATTGGTTTTTAATTTACCTGGGCTTGTCCCCAAACTGTTCTTTGAATTGCTCCAAAGTTTGATCCAATTCATCTTGTGTAACTAAATATCCACGGTCATGGCAAAGCTGAAAGAATGTAAAGAAAATTAGCCTTTTCTAACAAAAATAGGCGAAATTCATTTTGAGGTTATATGAAAGTATTCCCATTTTTCGGTTAGTTAACGAAACATTAACAACACATAATATTGCTAAAAATAAGGCCTTTTGGCAATATTTTAAAGCTTTATTACTGTAAATTGGAATAAAAACAATACAAACATAACCTAGAAAATGCCTACCTGCATTACAGTTTTGCGAATACGCCAGAGCTTGTATGTTTCTGCGTCGTCATCCATAATAGATGTAGTAAATTACTCCTGATCCTGATTTTATTAAATTAGCTTTATTTATAAAATAAACAGAACCAACACAACCATAATCACCAAAATATCACCGCCGTTTTGCGATTGCGACAGTTTTTTTTTTGTTAATTTCTCCCTTGCGTGTAAAGCAAAAGTAACAGGACTTTCCGCCAGTGTTACGTCCTCATAAGTCTCTGTAATTTTAATCCAAATGATTACATCATTTCTCACTTTTATTCTTTTTCTAAATTAAAAAACACGTTGTGCTAACATTATCAATCAATATCACACACATTTAATAGTTAAAAAGATATTTCGAAAATCTAAAGCGCCCACTACATTACTCGCGAAGTTGACCGAAGTAAGCCGAGCACGAGAGTGTAGAGAGGCACTTCGTGTAACTTCACTTCGCTTCGGGCAACTTCCGTTCTGTGTCGGTTTTTTGTGTCCGAGTCAAAGGGCCCGAAGTTCGAATACGAAGTGACACACTACATTACTCGACTTCAGTTTACTAGAAATCTTTGCCAACGTATGTCGTGTATGTCGTGGCCAGGATGAGTTTGTTGTCTCAAGATCAATCGCTCTTATTCTTAGAATGGTTACTAGGAGAATCCATTATATGGGACGCTAAACATGCGGGACATCATCTTCCTAGTCTTTTTCCCGTATCTCTCGGGGTCGGCTACCTAATCTAAGGGATTGAATGAGGGTCCTGGTTTTTACACAGAGCGACTGCCATCTGACCTCCGCAACCCAGAAGGGACCAGACCCAATCCTAGATTAGGTTACATTACACACAACCTTTGAATTTCTTCGTTTTTTCTTAGGTTTCCTCACGATGTTTTACTTCACCGTAAAAGCGCCGAATAAACGTACGTATATGAAACGTATATGAAATTTGAAAACCGAAAAACACATTGGTACGTGGTGGGATTCGAACCACGACACGACCTCCTGCACAGAAGGCTGCGGCCCTATCCACTACACCATCCGGGCTCGTACGCTAAACATGCGGGATATAAAGTTAAAAAAGAAAACAATTTACGATGCTTGAGTGTGTATAAGCCATAGAGTAGGTATATTTTAAAAGGGTATAAGTGAAATAATGAATGTACCAGCTGAAAAATTCAAGTTTTTGATTTTTTTTGTATTATGTATTCGTATATAGTTGAAATAAGCATAAATAAGCAAGAGAGCACAAAGCAGCGGCAGCTGCAACTTGCACGTCATCCATCTTTAAGGCCTGCCTAGCGACTGAGCTTTTCCGAAGTCTTACGAGTAGTGTAGTGTGTCTCCTCGCCTCGACTAACTTCACTTCGACGCACTTTCCAAAGAACTTCGGCGAGAATGTAGTGGGCGCTTAAAACAAGAATCGTCTTTATCTTTACAAATTACCCGCGCTAAACTCAGAATAGACTTTAGTGATGTACAAAGTACAGTCTATGAATTTATCGACAATCAAGTATCCGTTGACTACGAAGTTATTCTCGGGCCAGAGACCCTTGGACGAAACAACCTTTTAGTTTTTAGGTTGTTTCGTCCAAGCGGAGACCGGACCCCGGACCGGACTGTCACTTAAGTGCCTCTCTGTCCTATTACTTTGCAAGCAAAATAAAAAAAATATTTTAGATTAAAACGGTTGTTCAAAGGATGTTATGAATGTTATGATGCCTGCTTCAGAATCTGGCCTACAGAAATATTTCTTGTGGATAAATATCCGAATATAATTTATGCCACACACACAACACTAGGAACATAGACAATCATCAGTTTTTTTAATACGAAAACGTCATTCTAATTTCTAATTTCTCTCACACAAAAGATTTTTGTGAGAAATTAAAGATTGTGAACTTGTTATTTGGATAGAAAATAAGATCTATACGTTAATTAAAATAAATTAACAATGGCTGGGTTAAAAGGTATGTAATTATCGCATTAGAAAGTTGTAATAAATGGCCAAAGTAGAGTAGATCCTGTAGGTCGATCTACCACTTTGCTTTTCTACAATGACTCATTTATTTACAAACAGTTTTAGTTAAAAATATAATCTCACCATCTATTTCTTTCCCTTTTCATGTACTTTCTTCGGTGTCAACTAATTAGGGTGAGTAAATATCATAGTCTTGGTAATACTATAGCAATCATTAACAGAATGTACTAAATCCCAGATTACAAAACATTGACCCTAGAAAGCTTTGTTTTGTATTATTTCTTACATATTTTAATATTTAA
Source organism: Scrobipalpa atriplicella (assembly GCA_029255725.1). Taxonomy (NCBI): domain Eukaryota; kingdom Metazoa; phylum Arthropoda; class Insecta; order Lepidoptera; family Gelechiidae; genus Scrobipalpa; species Scrobipalpa atriplicella. Next base: position 2,284 of record JARACY010005472.1, on the reverse strand, counting down.
AAACATGCCCTATTGACTTTCGGACCAAAAGACATTCTAAAATTGATAGAGGTTCTATTTAATATTATGAATAGAATTAAAATTACCTATGTGGATTTATTTAGATTCTCCTTGAGATACATAATTATTAAGATTTCACTGATTTCAACAATACAGCCAACTAGATGGTCACTTGCTTATGCATTTTTTATAGTTACATCATTTTTTGCACATCATTGTCTATGTAAAATTTTATTGTGTAGGTACAAATGTACCGTGTATCAAAAATAATAGTTTTGTAGGTACCAAGTTATAAGTCCAAAGATGCATTAATATTAAAATAATTTCAAGTACTTATATTAATATATTTTATTAAAATTTTCAGCCTCATTTCATTGGCTTTTGCTGGATCAATCGGTATGACTTTTGTCATATTAGCCTGCGCACTACCTAACTACAAGTAAGTAATTTCATTTTTAAATAAATTTAAATATGTACCTATTATTTAACTATGTTTTGTGATTATAATACAGATTTTCTTTTCTACTATAAAATTATACATATATTATAATATTGTATTAATTATAAAAATCACACCACACCTTTTAATTTTAAGTTTGTTTATTTCCTCATATAACTTTTTTCGTAATTCCAAATCGGACCTAGTACTATTAATATTCTGTGATAGGACATGGATGTACGCTTCCCAGGGAACTATTCAAGTTTAAAAATTCCTGTTGTTTTCCAAACAATCTAAATACACAGTTTTTTTTTTCAGTGTATGGTGGCCATTCTTTGTGGTACTATTCTACATCCTGAGTCCGATACCCACGATGATAGCGCGCCGACACTCTGACGTCACCGGGGGATCCAGTTCCCCTTGCATGGAAGCAGCCATCTTCATCACTATGGGCTTCATCATCAGCTCCTTTGCGCTGCCTATTGTTCTATCTAGGGCATCTATTGTAAGTTTAGTAGCTATATAGGGCATCTATTGTAAGTATTGTAACTATCAAGGGCATCTATTGTAAGTTTAGTAACTATCAAGGGCATCTTTTGTAAGTATTGTAACTATTAAGGGCATCTATTGTAAGTATTGTTACACTTTGTGTTACTATTCTAATACTGAGTCCGTTCCCGCGTCGACACTCTGACGTCACCGGCGGATCCAGTTCCCCTTGCATGGAAGCAACCATCTTCATTACCATGGGCTTCATCATCAGCTACTTCGCGCTGCCTATTGTTCTATCAAGGCATCTATTGTATGTATTGTAACTATTTTAAACTAGGTATTTGTCTGTTTCAACTTTATCTGTGAAAGAGAGAAATTATTAGTGTTAGACTGGGAGTGTTCCAGTGTATTGCAATTTAGGCGACGGGCTGACAACCCTTCACTATAGCAATATACATAATACAATACAATACAAAATACTTTATTGCACTTAAGGAGACAAATACACAGTAATACACAAACAACATAACAAAAGTACAACATAGGCGGCCTTATTGCTAAGGTAGCAATTTCTGCCAGGCAACCTTTAGGTGATAAGAAAGTACGTAGCAGTTAGCGGGATAGTGCAGATAATCATCTGTAACAAATAACCCTCAAAACTTGTCCGACGTGGCGGAACGACCTTTGTTTAGGTCGTTTTTGCTCTGCCTACCCCATTAGGGATAAAGGCATGATTTTATGTATGTATGTATTATATTTTCAGATCCAAACAGGAGCATGCTACCTGACGCTAGCTGGCAACGTGATCGTGTACCTGACCATCCTCGGCTTCTTCACAATCTTCGATATGGATGACAACGACTACGCGATGTGGTGAGAGATCTAAACAGCGCACTATCCGAGGAGAATCTATCGTAAGGCATGTTGTGGTTTCGTCTATGTTTAATATAAGTCTGAACTACTGAATATTGATTATACTCGCCATATTGTAAGATTGTGCACTTGACGGGGTTGAGTTCATAAGTAGGCATTTAAGGCGCCTATGTACGACGCTAAAACGCAAACATAAGTTTTTTCTTTAGGTTATTTTCCAAAACATACATTTTACATTAAAGTACGTAACCCCTGGGCCTTATGGTTGCACTAGTTTTACATTGTTGTAATGAACACTAGAACAAATATTTTTTTGCAGATAAGTGCACATTTTTACAGTATATAAATGTTTTGTATTTAAAAGGTGATTTCAAGTCTAGTGTAGGTATTACTAATGAAGTCTCAGAAATTATAATTTAAAGTTCATAAATGTACGCAAATGATTTTATCAAAGATGTTTAATTTTTTTATTTATCAGTT
>JARACY010005471.1:0-21661 GCA_029255725.1 Scrobipalpa atriplicella | reverse complement strand
CCAGATTACATTTGGGCGCTCTGAAGAGTAATTTGCGAACATTTATAACAGAGATAGAAACAGATTTATCAAGCTTTTTGGGGCTTATCAGCCTTTCTTATCTAGAGGAGCCATGCCCGCCCATGCTTCAAATAAAATGATTCATTTGTTCCTTCCTGCTTCACAGTTTGAGAATTTACAGATTTCGTGTTCCGTGACTTTGAATTTAAACAGCTTAGTAATTCTGCCAAATGTCTCTTTTGACCTTCTGTTTCATAATTCATAACTTTCGGATTTTCTCATTCCACTGAACTCACGGAGAGTTTGCCTTTTATCTGATAAGTTAAACCCAACTTTAGATTTCTGTTGTTTTGATTTTATGTAGGTTAAGTCCTTAGGTACATAAGTCAAAGTAAGAAGGAGGAATTGAAATTTTTTCTAATGGAAAATCTTAATTACCGAATAATTATCTTCATTTTATTGGTTGCCGCCTTTGTAGAAAAGAGTCCTAAGTTAGTCCTAATATAGGACCACTAGGCTGTAATCATCATCATGGGATGCCATCTTCATATTGAAGTTTGGAGGTCAGCATTCGGTATTACCTCTGGTCCTAGGATAGGTAGGTACCTACTCTCTTCAGCTCGTGGTAGGTACCTATAGGATGCAATGTCAATTCTATAACTCTAACTTAAATACTTAGCGCCTATTTGGCTTACCGTTTACTGTTTATAATTCTGCGGCAAAACTTACGCAGTATCACAGATGTAACAAACGTTTTATTACAATACTAACCCTACGAATTCATGACAAAATATTTCACGAATAAAACCATATTCCGACCGAAAAGCAATCGAGTCCGTATCCCGGAATAAATTAGTGTCCCGCAACATCTGTCCCGCTGTCCCGCGCCTACCCTTTCCGGGATGCGACATTGCTTCGCTTATCAGACGTAATTGCTATTAAATTAATGACAGGCGCTGTTTCTCTTTTGTCAAAACGGGTGCTGAAAACCACTTGAAAACCATTTTGAAAACCCCAATTTTAAGTGCTTCTAATTTATTCAAGCTTACCTGCGATATTTCTTAATTTGGAATATTTGATTTGAATTTATAAATATTGAAAGCAGGTGAAATGGTTTGCCATACCTATATTTAACTTTGAACGATAATTATTTTGGTCAGAAGTGGAATAAAGACGATAATTATAATCTTTATAGCCAATATTATTTGCAAGACAGCATTCGACGTTTTATTGATCGAAATGATGATAAAATTATAGATTTTAAGATTTTGAAGTCGCAGGAATGTTTTCCAATCCAGTACCTACCAATAAACAGCAAAACCAGCATTTACCGCAAAAATATGATTGGGACTTGGAACCATAGATATTGGACCAAAAATCTATCTTGATTTATTGTGGTGAATAGTTTTTGAAAGAAAGCCAAACTCCCATTCTTTACGATTTGCAATTCATCAAAATTCTTCCGTTTCCTTTACGAATAACTTATTGGTAATCTACCCAACAAAAAGGCGTAATTTTGCGGAAGTCAGTAAGTAGTAAACCGTTTCTAGCTTACTTTCGACCCACATTCGACCAGACTATGGCTTGGGTTGGGCGTTGGGCCCTAAGGCTTGAGGCTTGCGCGCGAACCTCAAGGCATCTGGTTGAACTCGCTCTACCTTGGTCTGGCCTGGGTAAGGTAAAATAAAGTCAAGAGTTAAATAGCATCACAAAAATACGCTTTTCAAATAACATTGGACAAATCCTGCGTATAATCATTTGAGTGTTTTTATCAATGGTAGGTATATTTTCCGAATGTGTTTCCCATCGCTGCAAAGCATCTTTGTTTACAATGACAAATGTCCTGTAAGATAGGATCGCGCTTATTTGGTTGGATATAGGTACCAGAGACGAAATCAAGGGGTAACTTACTTTTGATTTTTAATTGCGTTTAACCTGATGCGGGCATAAATTCTTGGTAGTGCAAGTTTATACTCCATGAGGTCTGTAATTATTTCAGAATACTTCTGAGCTTCTGAAAGAAGAAAAGAAGTTGAGAAGCACATTGTTGATGTAGTGAGTTGTCAGCCCATAGGCTCCCCCTACAGCAGAAAAACAGTAGGTAAATTTTGTCTCCCAGTCCAACATGGAACACAAAATTGGAGAGTTTTAAATGAGAATTTCTGAATCCATCCCTGTCAAAGAAGGAAATGGGTTTTTGTGGAGTACATACGATTGCGATTCATGTGATTTATGAGTACACGAATGAGGTGCTCCTCTGTTGCCCTATTGGATAAAGTTAATTCAATATATTTTATGGTTTGTTGCCAAAAATATTATGTACGGTTGTTGTTTGTTTTTATAATCATCATCATCATCAGCCTGAATCAGTCCACTGCTGGACATAGGCCTCTCCAATGGCACGCCACTCAGCTCGGTCTTCAGCCGTTCTTATCGAACATCATCGCCCTTACCTAGTTTCAGGACGTTTTTTTTTATAAAAAGAGAATGATTTTTTTTTGTTGATAGAACTAGCACATCACATGGAAAATCCCGGGTCATAAAATCCACGAAAAACAATCTAGGAATGACATAAAAAGTGTTCCAATCTGGCTAGTCTAACAATAAGCTATTCCTGTCGATCATTAAGATTTCACCTGGCATCTAAATGGCATTTACGTTTGGAGTCTCTAATAATGAGGACTGTATTAAGTTTGGAATCATTGGTAGCAATTCGTGGTTGCAAAATACGCGACTTAACTTATATAAGTCCATACCTGTAACTTTCTATCATGAGAGAACAGAACGGGATGGCAATAATTTTAGTTGAGATTTAGTTAAGTCGTGATAGTTACGAATCGGGCCCATTGTGAAACATTTTCCATGCAAAGCCTCTACACTGGTGGCGATACTGCTGCAGACACAACTTAACTTTTTTTTAGTTTGGTCCTGTCACTTTCTAAATTTGAATAAAATAGAGACAATAAAACAGAAACCAGGGTTATTCGTATCGGCTTTCCATAGCAGAAGGTCGTTCTTACGATGAAGAAGACCTTAAAATTTCGTCTCTTTTTCTCAGCACACTTCCGATCCACAGATGATCACCAGATGATTCATTCATCTTGTCAGTTTTCTTTACTCCGAACTCTAAATTCCCTCCTCGTCTAATATCGACAGGCCGAAGCCCGAAATACCTCGGCCTGTGCGCGTACAATAAAAACCAAAACTGATACGCCGGTGCGGCGGTCGCACGCGCATCTAATATTAGTCTAGACGGGCAAAGAGTAGAGACTTGTAGGTTTTTACCTAGCAGTGGAAATCTTTGAGAGGCATAGTTTTTATATTAAAAATCAAAACTGATACATTCAGAGTCTTGGTAAAAGGTAGGTTTTTACCTATCAATGGAATTCTCAGAGATATTACACTTTCCACTGCGTGGCAAATCCATTCTTCCTTCTTTTTGCGTGCGAGGGACATTTTATATATGGATGATGTTTGTACATAAAAATTGTGAGTTACTTAGTTCCATTCTTTTCAGTTCTCTTTTCTAGACTTTAGTATCATACTGTTATGTTATGTGCTTTCTAATATATCTATGTAATTTAAGGATCTGTGCAATCTAAGTAGTTTATTTGGAGAAAGATTTGCTATACCTGCACTTTGACAAAATATGTTATACAGATGTAGGTAAAAATGAGAACATTATGTCTTTTCTGTGCCCTATTTTTCTTTTTAGTCTTTGCCATCAATAAACCGATTTCAGTTCTGTTGTTAGTCGGCGCAGAGGCAAAGCAAACAGCATTCCTATTTCACCTGAATCTTTACCTAACACTCGTATTATACGGAAAACCTTAGATATTATTATCAGAGCATTTATGTGCAGTGTTTTCCCTTCTATATTTTTAATCTATGTCTCTAACGTTCCATTTTGAAACGCAACTTTTTATTCGAAACAAGTGAACCGAATGTGAATTCGAAATATAAAATGTGTTATAGTGATTGATAATTTTTAATTTGAAGTGAAATTGGAACTGTGATGAAATGAGAGAAATTTAAATTACGGACAAACTGTAAGTACCCCGTTTATTTACATCGAAATTAATGAATTCCTGAGGGATAATTTATAATTAATTAATCCGATGAATTAATTATATATCCTGATTGCAATGGCGATGTGGTTACATTATTGCTTAAGCTTATTATTATTATCTTTGAATGAAATAAATTATTGATTTACAGAGGTTAAAATTTTAAATTTGTAGCGTACACGTAATTGTCACATTAATTTGTATTTTTTAATAATATTATTATCATTAAAGAAATACCTTTAGGGTTTCAGAAAATATTCTGATATTTTCATCTCTAGTTTTCATCGGGTCGATCTATTTGAAACCCACACGACAAGAGTGAGAGAAAGAGTCGAGAGATATCTCTAGTTTTCTTTTTAGATTGAAATGTGTATCGCTATAGTGACAGGTTTACAGCCCATAGCTAGTCTAAATTATATAATAATACCTACACTGAAACCCTCGATTCTTTATTTGTTGACTTCTACAGCATACTCGGGAGGAGATGCAGCTGGCACATTCTATATGTTTTATGTATTTAACTGGACTATAATTTAAACCAATATGTAGAACATGACAAGACATTTCAACACGCCGGTTCACAGAAACACTAGGCTCAGTTCAGTACTGCTCGTCCATTATATTTTGATAGAAATCCACTGGTTCTTGCCAAGAGCTCTAACTACAGATCGTGGAAGATAATAACTAAGGGATTTCGGACGTTCACTTCACGCTTTGCGAACGCGCATATTCTGAAAATATTTGAAGAAAATACATACAAGAGTGGAGTCTGACCGAACATAATTTAAAATAAAATTGAAAAAAATTAATTGCAGTCACGTAATACGACGGTAACTCTCTATATATTCTCTCTCATCTAGGATATATTATAGAAAAGAATATGTTTATAATGTTGTTTTATTCAATGCTCTATTTTTTCATTAAGCTTTGCGACCCAGTGTTTAACCTTAATAAACTCTGTGAAATAAATCATCATGTAATATATGAAATAGAAAATAAAAACATTTTGCTTTTTTAATTTATGATTTAGCAAGGGATGGCCACGCGAGTATATTTCATTTTGGCACACAGTCAGAATCAGATATTAGTTAGCGCCACATCGGAAAATAAATGCAAAATTTCTTAAAAACATTTTTTTTTAAATTATGGAAATAATCCCATTAATTATTTAGAAAGAATAAATGATGGATGACTGAAGTCAGTGCGATTAATGAAGCCAGCAATTTTTTTATAAATTTTGAAAGTAACTGATCAAGTGCCACAGAATATATAATAGTACTCAAGTGCTCACTGTCTTGGAACAAAATTCTCAGATAACTAACTTTTTAAGTACTCGCGATTATTTTCACCCATTTTACTTGTTTTATAGATTCCTATGTTTTTACCACCAAAATTTATCGCGAGTGACCCGGAAAACAAGAAAAATAAAATATTCAGAAATTATAAAAAAAAACAACAACATTTTGAGAATTTATGTGGCTCCAACTCTGCGGATAATAGGGTCCGCCATGTTGAATGTGCTCATTTTAAAATGTATCTGGTAATCAAGGGGACGTCATTTCATTTTCGGAGGAAATCAGTAATTTTAATGAAACTTAATCAATTTTTACAATTGTATTGAACAATGCAACTTTTATAATGGAGCTGGCGACAGCAACAGTAATTAAAATTACATATATTGTGGTTTGAACAGATTTCGTAGAATAATTAATTAATTAAATTCGCATATAAAAAAAAACGAGAGCTTTTTATTATAAGAAAATGTAATGAAATGTTGACAGTATTTTAATTAGTTCAGAAAGTAATGGTCTTATTTAAATCGTGTTTCTGTCGAGTCAGGGCGTTTAGTCTGTCTAACTTGAGTTAACAGAGGATCAGCTGATGCATTGACAGGTGGCTCTACTCTCTAATGGCTGTTAGCTTGAGATTTCAACACTACAATACATTGCTGGGCTAAATCCATACTTATAACATGCGTGTCTGATAAAAGCAGCGATGTACGAGTGTGTCGAGCAACGTTCAAAGTGCAAGCGAGCCGATGAGCGATAGACTGAAAGCAGTTCAGTTTCAGTTTGAAGTGAGTGTTCATTGTAAATGTCTGTCATATCTGTTGAGTGGTAGATCTAAACGAGTTAGCATGGTTGGTTAATAATGCTGTATTTTCATGGATCGATATATGCCCGCACAGTGAAAATCGTCCGTCTGAACCGCAAAGCGACTAGGCCGCAGGTGACTAAAATCAAAACCCATAAAATAGCCATTTATGACTAAAATCGACTATGTAAATTGTCAAGTAATAAACCCGATGGTGTAGTGGATAGGGCCACTACCTCCTGTGTAGAGAGGTCTTAGTTCAAATTCCACCAAGTATATACCAATGTGTTTTTCGGTTTCCGAATTTCATATGCGAGTTTTCAAAAAAAAAAAAAACTTATAAATCACGCCTACATCTTGTAGCTTTGTAGATAGTCAATGCAGAATGGTAATAAAAGTAAATATAAATCATAGCCCGTTAGATACTATAAAATTGTAGTCATATATCTGTGATTCATGTCTCAGGTCGCAGGTGAGTCTGGCGATCTCCCAAATCTCCATTTGACGACGTATCACCAGCCAATGAAAGCAGTTGAGGGACCTTGCTCGAGATATAAATCTTGTGTTACATCGACTTGTAGCGTCATTATTATATCTACGTCATTCTTTATTGTTGGCATCAGTTGCCTCAGTGGTCTACTGGTCAAAGTTTTGAGCTCTCAATTTGGAGGTCGTAGGTTCGCTTTTAGCCGTTTTCTTATTTCTAGACGCTGAATCACTTAATTTTCCATCAAGAAAGAAGATTCCGGAAAGAAGATTTGGGTGCTAAACCCAAAACCGCTAGCACAGCAGCAGACAGGGTTCCAGTTATACACTAAGCTAAATATCTATCGATGGACATTGAGGGAAATCTTTCGTTCGCCAATATTTTCGTCCATTTGAAACAAACAATAATTATAAACAACCATAGCATCACAATTTTCACATTTCCCCCACATTTCCCTCTCCAATCAGCTGCTTGCGTGGGAGCAATAACGTCACTGCGCACGCGCAGCTTCAGACCTCATTGCGTCTAAATCCGACGTTATAGCGTCTACGTCACGCGTCGTGTAGTGAAGAGATGAAAGGATTGTTATACGACTGTTCCGTTTGTTTGTTCATAAATAATGTGGTTCTTCTATGCTGTACTGGGAGAGATAGAAAAACTTAAAATATGCTAGCTGCCTCTCCTACCGGGCATGCTGTAATAACCAGGTAAGGGATTCGACATGACATGACAATCTTTCACCATAGTGGTTCTATTTGTCAGACGTGGCAAAAACGCTTTTTACGCTCTGCACACCCCATAAAAGATAAAGGTCTGATTTTATGCATGTTTGTAATTAATGTTATTACTGTGCTCTGCAATGTGCTCGTGCTTGTTGACATACTTATTATTTGGATTGCCGTTTACATGCAGGATGTTGAGCCTCATTTTGGTAGCCGAATCATTTTCATTCCAAAGTACTTAGAACGACTAGCAAAAGGCGTAATTTCAAATTAGATTAGTAACCCTTAATCGACACCAGCTGATTCTGAGTCAGAGTTCCATAAAACAAACCGCTTTAAACTAGTTTCAAACGTAATTTATTTCAAATAGTTTGTCATAAAGATATCGTTATTGTTTCCTAGCAGAATATGATTGTTTTATAACCTCTTAACGTTTAAGTGTTTTCTCAACTGTTCTGAGCGAGTTTTATTTCAGTAATTTAGTGTTTTGTGTTTCACAGTGATCTTTTCTGCAAATTCTCTTTGTTATCCTATTTTAAGTGTTAACTGCCTTCTTGGTAAGAGTCTTGGGTTGTCAATGCGGAAGTCGTGATGGGTTAGATTACCGGTGGTGGTAAACACGGGTTTCTATTGTTGTTTCTATATAGTTTAATTAGGATATTGTAGGCTGAAGAACGACTGTTCTCAAGATTAAGAGCAATTAGTACGGATGGATTTGACAGGCCGTTTTGTACTGAAATGATATTTCTGATACGAACTCAAACTTGCTGTCAGTATCAAGAACTGGTTATAATTACGGGCTCGAAAGTTTGCATTTATGAAGCGATCTCAAGATTAAGAGCAATATTAAGTACGGATTTGACAGGCCGTTTTGTACTGAAATCAACTTTCCACGAACTTTCTGATACGAACTCAAAGTCGTTGTCAGTCTCAAGAGCTGGTTATTAATACGGGTCTAAAATGTGTATTTCAGATATTCAGGTATAATTCACGAGTAAATATAAGTAAGTAGCACAATAATTTTATGTCATAATGAACCAATATTCATTTATATAATATAATAACTACTGTTGAAATTTCCGAACAAGAAATAGGGAAGACAGAGCGCTACATATCAAGTCCTCCCAACCGCTTGCGCCAATCTCCCACAGATCAAACAACTGCGTGGAGCGAGGGATCAAGAGTCTATGGCTCAGACCATTAGACCATGCCACGGAGACAGTAAAACATAAGATCTTAAAAATATACGGGGTGTAAGGAACAACGTATCAGAAACTTGGGTTGCTCAGTCAACAAAACTAAACAACTTGACTTGGAAGTTCTTTCAGGAAATGAAAAAAAAAAAAAGACTTTCCCTTATTTTATAACAACTTTAACTTTAGACAATTTGTATGGAAAAGCAAAAAAAATTAGTGACCGAGTGTTTGCGCAACATATAAGTGCAAATGATCCTTTTCTTTCAAATTTTCAGTAGTTCTGCTCAGAGAAAAGTACACACTATTATAAAATTTTTGCTTACTATTTATCACTATTATAAACTCCTTTGTATTAACAAGTGTTTTTCATTTCCCTCGTAGCGTACCGTCTACCTTATTTCTAAGTCTGAGTGCGGAAATAAAATGAACAGGAAGAAGCTTTAATGAACTTGGTTTAATCAATCATGAATTTAAAACGAACCCTGATTATTCTGATTAACGGACAAATTATTCTGTCCTCTTGCGATTACATTTTTCGGGGACCCGCGTTAACAAAATTATATCATGCGTAATATTTTTTTACATTGACAAGTTTTCAGGATAATTTCAGGATGAACTATGTAAATAAATAAGTATATTATGAAAGGTTATTTTGAAAGATTTTTCATTCACGATACCTGAAATCAAACAATTTTCTATCTGAACATTGATCGAATATGATAAAAATAAATTGGTGCTCGCACCTTTTGTATGCGAAGTGCAAAGAAAGTTTTTTTTTTTATATAATTTCAACCACTATTTCGTAGAGAAAGTTGTTTAATGTTATGGTCTAAAAGTTATTAAATCAGAAACGATGTTTTGAGAATTAGTATTTTGGGAAACGGATCTCCTGTGCCGAAAGGACATAAACAACCTGTTGAAATGTCTTTGATCAACAAAAAATCTCGCATTAGCTTTAACAATCTTCACGAAAGGTTACAAAAATTAGCACTGTTATACCATATCATGTTAACGTTAGTAACTGTTATATATTATGTGACTGTACGGAACCCTATAAGCCCTTCGCACTTGACCAGTTTTGGGAATTACTTCATCAAAAGTCCATCAAAATGTCCGACTTCCCTGATGGATGACCAATTTTTAAATTTTATTCGAAGCCTTCTCCGTCGAGGTTTGAGCACAAGGGTAACTCAAAATTGATGTATTAAAATTCAAATGTCAATTTCATGACCACCTTTGTTCAGCAGTGTGATGAAAAAAAAAGGGATTGAAGAAAATAATAATAAAGGATCAAATCAAATGCTTCAAATATAGCACATTAATTTATGGGACACAATTTTTTTTTCGGATTCCGAGCTATGTTCGTTGGGGAAAGTTGTTCAGATTTATGGGAATATTCCCATATTTTACGGTGCATTTTTCTGTTACGCCCTGTACACCATCTAAGTTTGGATCTTCAAATTAATGTTTGTTACTCAATCAAGCATCAATCACTCGCCGGATGGAGATAAAACTTGGCACATGTCATAGGTCCTGGAATAAGAAAAAAATACTTTTTTCGTAGGAAAACCCATTACACCCACAGGGAGTTTTAGTCAATCATATCAAAGAGCACCGCAGTGAAAAAGTGGTACATGTACACAGTGCCACTTCCACGTATTGGTGTTGCATAAAACCCTGTCAGTCACAGGATATTCAGCTGCTGTCGAAATGAAATAGCACTCAATCCCGCAGAGTATAGCTAACCAACAAACAAAGACCTATCATGTGTAGATGAAGCTTTCATGATGAAACAATGTAAGTGGAGAGCGCACGAGTTCGCATAGAAAAAGGTCATAGTTACCTGAGTTTTTGGTCTGCGATTTAACCAAACATTTAAATCCAAACATTTCCCCACGGCAAGAAATAACCGGCGTTATTTTTTGTTTGGTGGAGGGCTTTTTAAAACTTTCTAGCAGTTTATGAAACACAACACAAATCATTTCTCTTTATAGCATTACTGTGATGAATATGACAGGGTTAAATAGTATTAAAACTGCACTATTCTTCACAGAAACTAAATAAAATTGTAAACTCCATGATCAACATTGTTCCATTTTTGAATGCTGTGTCTGCATTTAATAATCTATGTAAACCAACTAATACAATATTTACTCAACCCTGCAACTCTATGCCATCAAAATCGAACAATCTCATCTGTTTCAAAATGCCACGAAACTATTTCTGGAAAACATTTTTGATATTGAAATATCTAGCGAGAATTCTAGAGAGAGATGATGATTTGTAGGTTATAGTGGAAATAAGGCCCCTATTTATAATCAGCTCTCAAGAGTGACAGCGAGTTTGAGTTCGTATCAGAAACGTCATTCCAATACAAAATGACCTGTCAAATCCGCACTCAATATTGCTCTCAATCTTGAGATGGATTTATAAATACGAGCCTAAATTAAATAAACTTTTATCACAAATTGTCACAATTACGTGAATAAATATTTTTCGTAAGGGATGACACTTTAAAATACTGTCAAAATTATTTTAATCCAATTTAGAAGAGGACAGAACAGGAGATTTATTTCAAAATTCCAACTAAAATAAAATAGAAATCACAGTTAAAGCGTACAATCTGAGACACCATGCTAAACACAACCAAAATGACAATCAAAATGATGTCCCGTTCCCTTTCAATCATTTAAAACATCTTCTTCCTATTGAGTTGGACTGTTTAGTTGATGAACTACCCAACGAACCCTGGACACACGGAACAGCTAATAGGCCTCTGAGATGGTTTGTGTAACGACCTCTATCACAGATATTTAAACTAAAAATGACTGAATTTAGTAAAACCAAAATAGGTACGTAAAATGTTATGCGACGTATTTATGCAACTTAGCAATACCGTCTATCAATAGGTACAGTACCCGTCTATCAATACAATACACAGACAAGTCACCAACATATCACTTCCTATTCCTACATGCGAACCGAGATGCGAACACATAATCATTACAAGACGTAGTAAGCCGACATCTGTTCTCTAACGACGCCTGTTAAACGTAGACGTCGAACGACAGATATATAGGCCCGTATTTATAATCAGCTCTCAAGAGTGACAGCGAGTTTGAGTTTGAATCAGAAATGTCATTTCTGTACAAAACGGCCTGTCAAATCCACACTTTATCGCTCTCAAACTTGAGATCGCTTTATAAATACGAGCCATAGACATCCCGAAGGTAAGGCATGTTTCCACTGGATAAGATTTGCAAAGGTGCTGTGATATTTTAAGTTTCTGATCATGGAACTAAAAAACTGCTATTGTTCAACTTATGTTCCACAGAGAAAGTTAGTCAGTTTCCGTTAGACCGTAGTCTAAACAAAACCTTATAATTTCTTTGGTGAATGAAAATTCTTGTTGTGTCTACGCGGCCCATTTTTATCGATATTTACAGTCCCTTATTTATTTCGGTTGTAAACAGCAAAACACTGTACAATTTGTGATAGTACAATTTTCATCTTCTTCACATTTTACAAGTATTAAATGGATTTGGCAAGGGAATGCTAATATGGCGATATGATGTTACATCGCACCCAGACATCAGTCCAACGCGCAATTGGTAGGAGCCTACAAAATACAAGAAGAGATGCCGCTTTTATCAGTATTTTAGGGCCGGAAGAAGCGCAGAATAAGAAGTCGTAGAGAGAGGGGAGAGAGGCCTTTATCCAGCAGCATTTTGAAGCAGTAATGGCTTAGTAAGATTACTTATTCTATTTTGGCGTAAAATGAATATCGTCACATATTATAGCATAGCATCTAAACTAGTGTAAACAATCCTACTTCACATTAGTCATCAACATTAGACATCGCGCGTCGATCCGTCATATGTTCGCGTGTTCGCTTCACTAATGATATGGAACTTTACACTCGCATTAGACGTAGATACTATACAATATACCTACTTATACCGAAAGCGACATGTACAGATTTACATGTCAAATCGCAATGTTCTTAATGAATGTGGGAGGGGGTGCTGCAATATAACGGGAACTGTCAAGCTCTCACATAGACAAAAGGTATATACGTAGTATCTGATCTGAGTACGTTGTAAACAAAAGATAATCATTTTGTTTATCTGGGGGCACGGCCAGGCCAGTTCCCCTGGCCAAGTTAATTGAGAGCGAAGCAAAGGGCACGACCGTGCTACCCTTTTCTGGAACACTCCGGCGCATTTTTGCACCCCCCTATGTCTTGGAAATGTGAAATACACTTATGATATTTACTTAAAATTAAACTGTAAGTAGGTACCTATTCAAAAGAATTTCTATAATAACTCGTAAAACTTGGCTTAGTTTAAGATTTCACAACTTTTTTGTTCAATTAGGGACTTTTTGACAGCACAAAATTTTAGTTCAAAAATTCACATTAGATGGCTCTGCTCTTATTTCATTTAAAAAAAAAAGACAATGCTCCCTTAGAATATAAACTCTTTGTATTTTTAGACTCAACTTGACATACCATAATGTCAAATCTAAAAGAACAATATTTTCGTCGTATTTTTTTGCTGCTAGGCATAATATTAGTCTCGCCCAACTAGCAGAATTATTATTATCATCATCTGAAATAGCATAAATTATATCAACGTGAAAATAACTTTATTACGATATGGAACTTTTTCAAGAGGTTTGTTTTTTTCTCTGAATAAAAACTCCTTACTTGTACTCCATTATACAGTTTATCAAAAATCTTTTGCCCTACCGGCGCAATCTTTAAGGAGTTTTTATTCTGAGGATGGCTTTGATGAGATGAAATAAAGTAAGCGACATCTATCGGGAATAAAAATACTATTTTCTGTCATCTGAAAGTCTCTAATTTGTTTCAAACGAGACTTGGCCCGTTTTACAGAATGTTTTTGTTGGAATAGTGCATTCTAAAGTTTACACAAAAAAAAAACTATTTTAGGACGATAAACTTAAAAGCTTTAGTTTTTGGGACACCTTCCCTTACACCATGTATTTTCCATACACATAACAAACTGAGAGATGGGATTTTATTTTGGTAACGTCATATTTTGCACGCTGGCTGGAAAATAATGAAACAATGCCCCGGCGGATAATTTTTCAATTTTAATTGACGTTGTCTACCCTTCCGGGTTCCGTACAACAGCAATATTTCAGTAATGAGTTCGACGTCACTCTGTCATGGTTTATGGATAATAAAATAAAATTATTCGGTTAATCTTTGTTAATCAGTAGCATTCCGGGCCTCGTTACTCGCGTTAACTAATTGTAATTAATTAGTAATTAATTGTAATTTCCCGGGATAGTAGAAGTTGTAGAGAATCATCGGAGGGAATTATTGGAATCTTCTGATTACCAAACTTGGTTAGGACAACGCAGGCTGTATCACCTGCTTGTCTGTAAGAAAAAAATATTTCGTGTTTCGGAGGGCAACATCTCTTCTTGAACTTTGTGTTTGTATTAAACTTTCGCGCTTTGTACGCATTATTGTATTAGAACGGGTCTGAGCGCGGTTGGTTAAAATAGGTATTTTGAGATTAAAAAAAATACCTATTTTAACCAACCGCGCTCAGACCCGTTCTAATACAATAATATCAACTTTGTGTCCCTGGGAATCAAATCCAGGACCTCCGAATCGGAAGCCCATGGCTTAGACAGACCACTATACCACGGAGACAGTACGATTAAACTGGGTATAAAATAAGGTACCTACCTAGCGATAGCAACTGCCCTACATATAATTTTACTAGGAAATCATTATTTCTTCGCTTTAATTAAGGAGCTGACGACATTTTTACAGCTGAAAGTTAACTGTTATAAGAAATACTGTCATCAGATACTTACGAAGACATATGCACGACTTCCTCTAATCATGCTCTAATCTCAACACCTAACCTATTTTAATACGCGCATAAACACATACCGGGTGTAAGGGTCAGCGGACCGCAAACTTATAGGGGTTGCTCAGTCACGATACTGAACAACTTTCACCAGAAAATTCTTTCAGGAAATAAATGAAAAATTGGCTAGTGGAAGTCATACAACTAAGAACACATACTAATATAATAATGACCATGTAATCTGAATAATAATAAATGAATTTGAATTTGAATACAAATTGTAGGGAAAAGTAATTTATTTTTAATTTCCTGAAAAATCTGCTGGCGTAAGTTGTTCAGGTTCGTTGACTGAGCAACCCCTTTCAGTTTGCGGTAAGCTGTCCCTTACACCCCTTATATTTTGTAGACAAAACCAGTTTCAAAACAAAGATAATCAAACACACGATCCATTTTATACGTATTAGTTAGGCTCGTATTTATAAAGCGATCTCAAGATTGAGAGCAATATTAAGTCTGGATTTGACAGGTCGTTTTGTACTGCAATGACATTTCTGATACGAACTCAAACTAGCTGTCAATCTTGAGAGCTGATTATAAATACGGGCCTTAGAGCTTTTCGCAATTTGTCGACTCAAATACGACTATAAACCTCCCGTTTGATATGTTTAAAACATCTGACCGCTATATACCGACGCGAAGGTAACTCTGTCTGTCTGTCTGTTTGTTTGTAACCCTTTCATACTTAAACGGCTAATTAGATTTCCATAAAACTTCGCAGGACGATAGTTAAGATCCTATAAGAAGATTTAGGCCCGTATTTATAATCAGCTCTCAAGAGTGACAGCGAGTTTGAGTCCGTATCAGAAATGTCATTTCAGTACAAAACGATCTGTCAATTCCATACTTAATATTGCTCTCAATCTTGAGATCGCTTTATAAATACGAGCCCTAGAATAGTTTTAACGGCTGGAAAATTCCTCTTTCTCGTGAGAAGCTCGGGGCGGTGAGCTAATCCATATCAATATTATAAATGCGAAACGAACTTGCTCTTTCACGCCAACGCGTTTTTCAACAAAGTTTTGTGTAAAAACACTCTTAGATATATTTTACCGCGGGAAAACCATGGATGAAACCGCGGGGCGGAAAGCTAATTCGACTATAAAGCTCGCGTTTGATATGTTTAGAACATCCGACCGCTATACCGTCGTAATTTGTTCATCTTGTTATTAATGTGGTTTAGTGTGACAAGGATTATATACTGGGGTTATTAATTCATGGGAAAAGATAGTTAGGAGAATTTTGCACTTTAGAGCAGCAACACACTTGCGTAACATTTGATAACGAAGGCTATTTAAATATTGCTCTGTGCCGAAGGTTCCGTTCAACACACTGTAAATGCTTTTTGTATTAGGTACCTAACTACAACATACTTCGGGTGAGCCGATCCTTCCGCGAGTAGGCATTATCCCTAACACCATGTTACCACTAACACCTTGTAGAGAAGAATACAAGTAAAATCGACTGTCCGGTCAGCGAAAAGGTTCTGCCGCCGAAAGTTACGTAGATGTGTTGCTACCTTACGGTTAAAAAAATGTGGGAAACATTTAGTTTAATTTACGAACGAACACGTAAACATCATCTTGTAGATTCTAAACGTAAATAAAAAATCCCGATAAGAGACCCGATATACATACGATATAATTGATAATATATTTATATTAATATACTTCGTTGTAATGAGGACACAGTTATATCTGGAACGATTTATTATAATAATGTCACAGCGAAAAGGGTCGACTGGGTTTTGATCTATATGTCGCAGGGTGAGACAGAAATCGGATACTTTTCGAAATTACTGCCTTTGATCGATTTCAAAAGCTAATAAAATAAATATAGAGATATATAATATCCTATCATATTTTTAGTCATGTCATTTATCGTAACATCGTCGGAATGAATCTATTAAAATAGGGACGTTATTAATTTCTAGGTAAATACTATCGTCTCATCTCACCACACGAGTTTGTATATGTTTCACTGATAGCTAAGTAATTCGTCAACTTCACAACTTAATAAGTCTGGCATTCCGTGAAATCTCTGCCTTTAGTATTTCACTGTGACATGTAATATAATATTTCTTGTTATTGAATAACTCTTCGAGTATTTGGGATGTGCTGAAGGACGAAAGGTTTATGGGTTATATAAAAGATGTAAAAATACAATATTGTGAACTACAAATACCTAAAAATAGTACAAAAAATACAAAGTTAATAATAGTAGAAAATGTAGCCACCCTCTGTATGTCTGTTAATGCTAAACGGGTAACAAGACAAGAACCCATAATTTGGGGTGGGATGGGATCTACCTCCTAGTGGTCCACCCCGGGCAACGGCAACATAGGCCTGCCTGTGAATATAAGCGGTGGTAGACTCCGCAAGGGACCGCCTGGCTCGCTACCACCCTCTCACCGGATGCAGAAAAAGAGCCTCCCCGCGGCGCACCCTGGAAACAGCTAGTCACCATAACGGAGTGTCTAGGCTGGCGAATCTTTTTACCACGGCAAATGGGCGATCCATGCGAAATAAACCAGCCCTATCAAGGGCCCCCAAAACGGTCCTTTTCAGGACCAACCAAAAGGCTCTTTTCAGAGCCAGCCCTGACTGTCATCACGATTAATATCGAAGGCTTTTCAGATGACAAGTCTATCTTATTATCCAGACTTTGTCAGAAGCACTCATGCGACATTTTGTGTGTCCAAGAAACACACCGTGGTTCTGAACAACAAAGACCACAAATAGCAGGTATGGTCCTCATCGCTGAAATTGAACATAAAAAGTATGGCAGCGCAGTCTTTGCAAAACCATCCATCACAGTTCTTTCAGCTGATTGCATCTCAGAGGGATCGATTGAGTTCATTACCGTCGACCTCGGGAACTGCACAGTGACCTCTGTCTATAAACCACCGAATGAAGACTTTAGATTCATCAAAACTAAGAACTTTGATAATCATCCCTCTAAACTAGTACTAGGCGACTTTAACAGTCACAGTACCACCTGGGGCTACGCGGTCAGCGACCACAACGGAGAAGCTGTTGAGCGATGGGCAGACTCACTCGAGCTGGAACTTATCCACAGTGCCAAACTCCCCGCATCGTTCAACAGTCGCCGTTGGTGTCGCGGTTATAACCCGGATCTTGCTTTTTGCAGTGCGAACATAAGACCACAGTGTATCAAACAACTGTGTTCCCCAATACCTCGAACGCAGCATCGGCCTGTAGTGATTCAGGTGGTAGCTACCGTGAGACCCTTACAGGTCCCTTTCAGAAGGAGGTTCAACTTTACCAAAGCCGATTGGACCAGGTTCTCTGAAAAAGTGGACCACCAGCTTCTCGACCTACCGCCTGAACCTCAAAACTACGACAAGTTTGTGGAAGTCATCTGGTCAGTATCCCGCTTGACCATACCCAGAGGCTGTCGAACATTGTATGTCCCAGGCCTGACATCAGAAACCTCTGCCCTGCTAACACAATATGAGGCCCTTTTTGCAGAAGACCCCTTCTCTGAGCAGACCATCTCGATTGGAGAAGAGCTTCTTAGACTGGTAGGCGACAGCAGGCATGAAAAGTGGATGAATACTGTCACAACTATTAATATGACGCACAACAGTAAGAAAGCGTGGTCCACTATACAAAAGTTGACAAATGACCCACCACCTCCATCATTGCCGGGTCAAACGACAGCCAATCAAGTAGCTCACCAACTTTTACTGAACGGAAAGCCCACTGGAAGACTCCCGAAAACACCAAAATTAGCCCAAAATCCGCAACAAACATGCATACATCTCACCGGAGTCCGGCGCCAAACAGCTTGCTGTGTTCAGTCGGTGCGTGAGACTGTCAGTGCCATTACAGGCATCTTCTGGGTTTGCTCGCTCAATCGTCAACTCTGTAACGGTCCTTCCTAAACTTGTGTCTAGAGTCAAGACAAGAGCAAACTCATTTCAAGTAAAAAACCAAAAGATTCGTATTCAAACACAGGAAAAGATTCAATAGGTACTAATTTCAAACAGTTCCAAACATTTCCCCCTTCACTCAACACCTTTGATGCCGTAACTTGGTTAACACTTCGCAAGCCCGCAGTAACAATATTTACATCATTAATTAAACAATCGCCTGTTTTAGAAACAAATCTTGTTCTACGCAAACATTTACAGATCTTGCGAACTGGAGACGTATTTATTACGTAAATAATGTATATTTTAACGATTTTAACAGCGCTTTTGACTTCAATCTCTACAGTTTTTTTTAATGTGTTTAGTTTATTTAGTTTAGATTAACAGTTATTTTATTGTTACTTTACTTTCATACACGTTGTTTTGTATAATTTACGTATTTAATAAACGATGTTAAGTATGTTTTGGTTTAATTGTGCTGTTATAATAAAAAAATAAGTTTCAGCTTTATTTCTCCTTGTTGCTAGGTAGGAAATATGTCGGATTCATATTTTGTTACGTAAACAGACATGCCTTTGTTACTTTCTGACTAATCTGTTTGTGTGTCTGTCTGTTTCTTTTCCTAAATGCATTTATGTTAGGTCTACGAAGACGAATATGAATTAGCGTAATGTGGTTATTTGTGTGTTTCTGCTGGTAAAATTGTGAAATAACTGAATTTACTGAAACTTGCTGAAAGAAAAACAATAGGAACTGCCAACTGGTTGTTCTAGCGATAGCGACATAAAGATTTTGTAGCTTACCGTAACTACATTAATTTGGGCTGGCTACTTGTCATTACATTATAGCAATACACAATTTGAGCCTCTTAAATATTTTAGAAAGAAGTCATTTAAATAATCGTTGTCGCTCTGCCTGCCCCGGTAAGCTACAAAATCTTTATGTCGCTATCGCTAGAACAACCAGTTGGCAGTTCCTATTGTTTTTCTTTCAGCAAGTTTCAGTAAATTCAGTTATTTCACAATTTTACCAGCAGAAACACACAAATAACCACATTACGCTAATTCATATTCGTCTTCGTAGACCTAACATAAATGCATTTAGGAAAAGAAACAGACAGACACACAAACAGATTAGTCAGAAAGTAACAAAGGCATGTCTGTTTACGTAACAAAATATGAATCCGACATATTTCCTACCTAGCAACAAGGAGAAATAAAGCTGAAACTTATTTTTTTATTATAACAGCACAATTAAACCAAAACATACTTAACATCGTTTATTAAATACGTAAATTATACAAAACAACGTGTATGAAAGTAAAGTAACAATAAAATAACTGTTAATCTAAACTAAATAAACTAAACACATTAAAAAAAACTGTAGAGATTGAAGTCAAAAGCGCTGTTAAAATCGTTAAAATATACATTATTTACGTAATAAATACGTCTCCAGTTCGCAAGATCTGTAAATGTTTGCGTAGAACAAGATTTGTTTCTAAAACAGGCGATTGTTTAATTAATGATGTAAATATTGTTACTGCGGGCTTGCGAAGTGTTAACCAAGTTACGGCATCAAAGGTGTTGAGTGAAGGGGGAAATGTTTGGAACTGTTTGAAATTAGTACCTATTGAATCTTTTCCTGTGTTTGAATACGAATCTTTTGGTTTTTTACTTGAAATGAGTTTGCTCTTGTCTTGACTCTAGACACAAGTTTAGGAAGGACCGTTACAGAGTTGACGATTGAGCGAGCAAACCCAGAAGATGCCTGTAATGGCACTGACAGTCTCACGCACCGACTGAACACAGCAAGCTGTTTGGCGCCGGACTCCGGTGAGATGTATGCATGTTTGTTGCGGATTTTGGGCTAATTTTGGTGTTTTCGGGAGTCTTCCAGTGGGCTTTCCGTTCAGTAAAAGTTGGTGAGCTACTTGATTGGCTGTCGTTTGACCCGGCAATGATGGAGGTGGTGGGTCATTTGTCAACTTTTGTATAGTGGACCACGCTTTCTTACTGTTGTGCGTCATATTAATAGTTGTGACAGTATTCATCCACTTTTCATGCCTGCTGTCGCCTACCAGTCTAAGAAGCTCTTCTCCAATCGAGATGGTCTGCTCAGAGAAGGGGTCTTCTGCAAAAAGGGCCTCATATTGTGTTAGCAGGGCAGAGGTTTCTGATGTCAGGCCTGGGACATACAATGTTCGACAGCCTCTGGGTATGGTCAAGCGGGATACTGACCAGATGACTTCCACAAACTTGTCGTAGTTTTGAGGTTCAGGCGGTAGGTCGAGAAGCTGGTGGTCCACTTTTTCAGAGAACCTGGTCCAATCGGCTTTGGTAAAGTTGAACCTCCTTCTGAAAGGGACCTGTAAGGGTCTCACGGTAGCTACCACCTGAATCACTACAGGCCGATGCTGCGTTCGAGGTATTGGGGAACACAGTTGTTTGATACACTGTGGTCTTATGTTCGCACTGCAAAAAGCAAGATCCGGGTTATAACCGCGACACCAACGGCGACTGTTGAACGATGCGGGGAGTTTGGCACTGTGGATAAGTTCCAGCTCGAGTGAGTCTGCCCATCGCTCAACAGCTTCTCCGTTGTGGTCGCTGACCGCGTAGCCCCAGGTGGTACTGTGACTGTTAAAGTCGCCTAGTACTAGTTTAGAGGGATGATTATCAAAGTTCTTAGTTTTGATGAATCTAAAGTCTTCATTCGGTGGTTTATAGACAGAGGTCACTGTGCAGTTCCCGAGGTCGACGGTAATGAACTCAATCGATCCCTCTGAGATGCAATCAGCTGAAAGAACTGTGATGGATGGTTTTGCAAAGACTGCGCTGCCATACTTTTTATGTTCAATTTCAGCGATGAGGACCATACCTGCTATTTGTGGTCTTTGTTGTTCAGAACCACGGTGTGTTTCTTGGACACACAAAATGTCGCATGAGTGCTTCTGACAAAGTCTGGATAATAAGATAGACTTGTCATCTGAAAAGCCTTCGATATTAATCGTGATGACAGTCAGGGCTGGCTCTGAAAAGAGCCTTTTGGTTGGTCCTGAAAAGGACCGTTTTGGGGGCCCTTGATAGGGCTGGTTTATTTCGCATGGATCGCCCATTTGCCGTGGTAAAAAGATTCGCCAGCCTAGACACTCCGTTATGGTGACTAGCTGTTTCCAGGGTGCGCCGCGGGGAGGCTCTTTTTCTGCATCCGGTGAGAGGGTGGTAGCGAGCCAGGCGGTCCCTTGCGGAGTCTACCACCGCTTATATTCACAGGCAGGCCTATGTTGCTGTT
>JARACY010005470.1:0-21682 GCA_029255725.1 Scrobipalpa atriplicella | reverse complement strand
TCCAGGTAAAAAAAATACATACAAAACACGTGCGGTAAAGAATGAAAACAAACCATTGGCTAATCGTCAAAATCTCTAAACAAAGCAGGTAATAAATCTTGTGAGGCAAGGTGTGTGGATGTTTCGAGCCAGCGCCAAGACGGCAATTGCTCGCAAACAGATTGGCAAATAAATTTGCTTTCTCTTTTTTTATTATTAAACGAACAAGAATCACTCATTATGCTCTCTTCTTTAATCGCACCCTTCGCGCTCGCGCTCTTCGATCACGAGCTTTTACCCAACCAAGCTTGGTAAGCAGACTGTTTCGAGCCTCGGCCCGAGCACAGTCCGCATATCTACACAATTTAGACCATTATTCCAGGTGCGGAGAATGCGGAACCGATGCGCACACAGTGTGCCCTAGCGGCCAGTAAACTGTTGAAGAAGCCCGACAGAGCAGAGCCGTCGCACTGTGCGCACATCTCTTCTGGAAGGGCGCCAAGGACGGGGAACAGGTGATCACTACTTTACATTTATAATTAATCATAGTACTTTTAACCGATTTTCGGTGATGGCGGCCAATGTTCAATCATTGATTCAATCAACGTTCGGCCTATGATTCGATTGAATGTAGCCATTCAATGAACGACCTAGTCGTTCAATCAAATAGCAGATTTAACCAGATCACTGCGACATATCTATGTAAAGTTTACTTAGTAACAAGATTTCCATAATGTTTTCCAGTGGGCACTGAATGACTCGAGTCGTGCCTTAGATTGCCTGAAGAAGGCGGCGCGCGTCGCGCAGCAGTGTATGGATGGCGGCGTGCAGGTAACATTTCATTTTTTCACTTCTCATGCTCGTAAAAGTACTACTTCGTGCAGGGAGTAGATTGAAGTTGAGCTTTGCACAAGTAGCTTTTTAAATGTGTCTATACTAAGGCAGAGACAATTAACCTTTTCACCGCCACTGACGGCTATAGACGTCAGCTCGCGACTTGCCCTCAGCGCCACTGACGGCTATAGCCGACACAAAGTAGACACAGATTTATGTTATAACTGGCAATTTTAAAACTGTATCGTGTATTCATTTCGCATATTTTATTTTTTGTACCTTCTACTTTGATTGAATAACTTTTGCTCTTAGATATGTATTCGATTTGTAATATAAAATAAGAAAAGTCTGATTTGTTTTGAAAATTGCGTGGCGCTGGTGGCAATTTTTTGTTTGCATTGCTTGGCGGCGAAAAGGTTAAAGCTATGCAGCCAAACGCAATAAAAGGTGCACGGATAAAACTTGTTGTTCCCTACAGTTAGATTGTTATTTTGAACGGGATTATTACCAGTCTTCTCGTGACCATGAAGCTTGAAACAGCTCTGAAATATCAAGGTGATAAAAAATATAATTGTGGTAATAATCCCGTTAAAAAATAAAGTTAAAATGATTATAACTGTAAGTATACTACACACTATGCCGCCAGCTGTCGGCGGCCGGCCTTGCCGCGCGTGCCGCAAGAGCCGCGCGGCATAGTGTGTAGGAACCTTTACAATAAGTATATTTCTGTCCCAGGCGCAGCTTCTGGCTGAGTTGTTAGGCAGATACGCTCTGCTCAGAGAAAGGGGAAACACCGCGCTCACTACACAACTTATTGATGCTGTAAGTATTAAGGCCCCTTATTAATTATATTATTATTATTTCAGTTTCAAGAAAATATGAGTCTGACAGTCTTGACTTCCTATCAGGAATAGTATCTTTTCTCCGAACCAGAATAATCCACACTTCAAGTCTCCCCCAGCCAGATAATTTACATTTCAAGTCTCCCCAGCCAGATAATTACATTTCAAGTCTCCCCCAGCCAGATAATTTACATTTCAAGTCTCCCCCAGCCAGATAATCCACATTTCAAGCCCCCCCCCAGCCAGATAATCCACATTTCAACCAGATGAATTTCAGGTGTCCCTTAGCCAGATAATTCTCATATCATGTCACCCCGAACCAGATAATTGACATTTCAAAACTCCCTCATCCAGATAATTCACATTTCAAGACTCCCCCAACCAGATAATCCACTTTTCGAGTATCCACAGCCAAATAATATTTCACCTCAATAATTCACATTTTAAACATAAATACCGTCGCTTATCAGATAATCCAGAAGATCCGCGAGGAGTTGGCCAACCTGGACCAGTGCGAGGAGGTGGAGCAGATCACCAAACACTTCCACAACACGCTGCAGCACCTCCGCAACCGACAGGAGAACGACAGTGACGGGCTCGGCTACGAGGGACTCACGCTCGCTTAACAACATATCATGACATGGTGGGAAATTAGGGAAATGAGTCGTTTAAGGGGATCCCCGGTGCCGCCAGCGCCCTCATCAGTTAAAAAAATCATTACTCACTGAAAACGCAATGAATCGAAAATCCGGTAAACCAGATTAAGTTAGGTACTGAAGTTTGTTTTAAGCACTATAAATTCATGATTCAGTGTTTACAGCAGTTACTGATACCAAAAGTGCTAAAGTGGCCGTTTTACGCAAATTTTCCTTCTGTTACTACCAGGAGCTATGAATTACAACTTTATGATGTTCTAAATTATCTCCTTTGCTTTTATTTCAATCTGGTTTACCGGATTTTCGATTAATTGCTTTTTCAGTGAGTAATGATTTTTTTACTGACGAGAGCGCCACCTGGCTCAGGGTAGCCCCTTAACAAGATATCATGACATGGTGGGAAGTTAGGGAAATGAGTCGTTTAAACAGCTTCGGTTAATAATTGTTTAAAATAGGCCCGGTTAAATATCGAAACAGGCCTCTGTTAAATAAATTTCAAAACTGCCTCGGTTAAAACTCAAATGCATTATTCAGGAATTCATTATTCATCGATATCAAAAAACATTCCTAAATTATGTACTGAGATTACAGTTTGTAAATCACAACACAACACATTGGGGTCAATTGTAGGTGCCATCGCTAAAACTAAAATTAAAATCTATCTCTCTCTTTTAAAATAATAAGATAGAAAAAGGACAGGTGACTTATACTTTATAGTTTTAAACTTTTTCTGAATTATTTTGCACATTCCCTCTGTATTTTTTCTGCCATCTAAATACATGGCGGTTATATTTGTCAATCATATGAAATTCGTAGAGTATAATCGAAAACCAAAGAGTATTAATCTCATGTCCCTTTTCAAACTTTTTAATCTGAAAGAGACAGACAACTTAAATTTAGATGGCATCGAGCTCATTATATTTTGTTCTCCAAAATTTTTGTTTAAATTTACTCAGTGGTTTCGGATCTGTTTTAATTGTAAATAAACTGTATTGTTTCAATTAATTTTAAATTTTAATTGTAATCGTAGCTTTAATATTATAAGCTAAACAATGTATTATTGGAGTTTTATAGAAGCAATATAATTGTATGTTATTGTAATAAACAGTCGTTTTATTTCTTGTCTCGTAAAGGATCGAATCTTTCATAAGATCCAAGAAAGACTTTGAAGAAAGAATTATATCAGAGTTTAGCCCTCCCTCGAGCACCCAAACTTTTATCACCCATAAATATCAACTGGACTAAAGGACAAACTTAAGTTTGCTGTTGTCCCCATACTAGATATAGGGAGACGACTACGAAAATAAGTTTGTAATCCTTTTTTTTGGTGATATTTGAACAAATTTACAGTTTTTAGATTTTTTCCTTTGATTGTGTGTAAATTTCATGATTGTAGGTCCACGGGAAGTACCCTGTAGGTTTTTGAATCTTGAGGAAGGCTTCCCGATAACCTAGGATCTTGAAATTTGGCAAGAAGCAATGTCTCCTAGCACAACCAAAGGAAAAAATCCAAAAAGTATATTTTTTTTAGTTAGATCACAAAAAAAGTATACTTTTAGTTTTCAGTTCCCTTGCAATTATTCAAACAAACGTTCGTATCTTTTGATTGCGAAGACTTAGAAGTATGATTCTTTTACAGCTTCAAGGGACCCTAGACTTGAGTATTCAGTATAAATTTCAACTTGATACATTCACGAATTCCTGAGAAAAAGGGTCTTGACAGACAGACAGACGGACAACCGAGTGATCCTATAAGGGTTCCTTTTTTTCCTCTTGAGGTACGGAATCCTAAAAATCAGGTTATTCTTACAAATAAAATAATATATTGTTGTGCATAAAAACTAAATAATTAAAGTATTCTATTCCCCTGAACATTGTTTCTGTTGTTCAGCATGATCTTCTCTTGTCTCTTCTTCTCTTCTTTGAACGCCTCTCTGTTGGCCTTCTTCTCTATTCTTCTCTCCTTCCTGTACTCTTTGAGGAGACGTTTGCGTTCTTTCTTTTCTTCTGGATTCTCGTCCTTTGGCCTGCAAATTTCAAATTGCGTATTGGTAGTCTGCGGAATGAGAACCGTCCTAGAATTTGAGGGCGCACATTTGTATTTAATTAACCCTCGCCTCGGTTGGTTGCGTGGGGTTTATGCCTAGTTATTCAACCTTAACCTTCTACATTAAATTTTGGGGGTGTATGGTTAAAGACCTAGGCATAAACCCCACGCGACCAACCAGGGTTAATGTAATACAAATGTGCGCCTTCAAATTCCATGACGGTTTTCTTTTCGCACAGACTCCAAGACGAAGAATTGTTGTCACCTTACAAAAATAAATGTGAAAAAAAAAAACACAAAATTTATGAGTTATAATATAATGCTTTAAAGTGGTTGGTTAAAAAGAGAGGTCCGACGTGTAAATGTGACGTCACAATTACACGACCGCCATACTACTTCCATACAAAATTTCGTTTCGAAGAGAGAGATAGATAGACTAGCTTTATGATGGTATATCTCGGTGATTTCTGAGTGAATTTCTGTTTTCACTGTTGTTATTATAATTTTCGAATATTTTTGTAAATAAGTTCGTTCGTTTGTGGGTCTTCAACAGCTTCGGGTTTTGGCTGCTGGTTCGAGCCTTTGGGGGAGACCCCCGTGCTCGGGCTTCTTCTCGGAGGGGCAACAACCCCCGGGCTGGGCTTTTATTTTTGTAAATAAATTTAAATAGAGTTATGTGTATTTTAGGCTCGTATTTATAAAGCGATCTCAAGTTTGAGAGCAATATTAAGTGTGGATTTGACAGGCCGTTTTGTACTAAAATGACATTTCTGATTCAAACTCAAACTCGCTGTCACTCTTGGGAGCTGATTATAAATACGGGCCTTAATGAGACTGACCTTATAGACAGCACACTGAGTGTAGACAGCACAGACTCGGCGTGAGTCTTGCCGTCCGTCTCATCGTCAGAGCCGGTGGAAGTACCTGATACATACATAATACATTTATTTCCAAAATTCTCCAAGGACAACAAACAATCTTGCCAATATAATTTTATGCCAATATTATGAATGTCAAAATTCGCTCTGCCAATTCGGTATGATAACCTGTATCTAAGGTAGCAATTTCTTATTTTTATCTGATAGATCATCTAATTTGAAGAATATTTACATCATAATAAAAATAAATTGTTAAGTAATTCATTAATTATGATTTTTTACAGCATGGCAAAAACACTAGTTCCGAGCCGAAAGGTAGCAAAACTTTTTTTGTGTAAAGCAAATTCTATTCATGCTACTTTCCGGCTCGGAATATAGTGTTTTTGCCATACCTTTAAAATTCATAATTAATTAATTACTTAATAATTTATTTTTATTATGATGAAAATATTCTTCAAATTTGATGATCTATCAGATAAAAATAAAAAACTGGTACCTTAGATACAGGTTATCATTCGAATTGAGCTACTGATGGAAATAAAGGCACTGTGAGTGGAAAAAAACTATAAAGACATTGATTATTTACCTTCCTGCAGTGCGTTGAATTTGGCGAGTGACTTAACAGTCAACTTGTTGTCTTTTCCGAGCACGTCTTTCGGGATCCCGGTCTTGGAGTGGATCTGGATCTTTTGCGGTTTCTGCAATGTAAGAGGTGGGATGATGAGTGCCGGGAACTGGCGCAGTCGGCAGGATCTGATGATACGGGTCACGGAAAAATGCATTTTTATGTACCTTAGTAAAAAAAAATGCGGGTTGCACTCCGGGAGTGCCGGCAGAAGCGAAAACTCAACAGATTCTAAAACGCATGGGATATTGCGTCTCGCAGTCCCACCGCTCCTTGGACTAGTTGTCGGTCATAATAACATAGAATGTACCAGTTATTTACCTTAGGTTCCTGAATGAGCTTGGGATGGTTGTATAAGTTGGAGTAGGTGGAGAGGATGGTCTCGCAGTCCCACCGCTCCTTGTCCGGGACCTCTACTGTCACTAATTCTTCCTCTGACTCTTCCTCTATCTCTTGTAGGCGACGCATTCTGAGAACGTAATACAGGGTGTAAAAAAAAGTACTGCGTTCCTTTAAACCACATGCTCTACTGATGATACTAACAACTTTCCAAAAGCACAAAATTTTTAGCTCGAAATAAAAATTTGCCTTGTCCATACAAAACTGCAGATCCCGGAGGGCATCTTTGTATGAAAAAGGCAAATTTTTTTTCAAGCTAAAATTTTTCTTGCTTGGGAAAGTTGTTTGGTATCATCAGTAGAAAATGTGGTTTAAAGGAATGTAGTACTTTTTTTTACACCCTGTATATAATTGTTTATTATAATGTGTTTAGTATTTGTTGTTATAGTGGCAACTGAAATACATCACCGTTGTAAAATACAACCGTCTAGCTATCACAGTTGAGATACAGCCTGGTGACAGACAGAATATCACGTTTGCTGTATGGGAGCTCTTTCTCCTTGTCCAGCTGTATCTTCCTCCTGGGCTCCTTGAACTCCTCGGCAGCTCTGAGCAGCATGTCGTGCGTCAGGCATGAAGCCTGTAACACCTGGAGACCTGGTTCCACACCCACCTGGCGATCTCCTTCTCCTTGTCCAGCTGTATCTTCCTCTTGGACTCCTCGAACTCCTCGGCAGCTCAGAGCAGCATGTCGTGCGTCTGGCATGAAGCCTGTAACACCTGGAGACCTGGTTCCACACCCACCTGGCGATCTCCTTCTCCTTGTCCAGCTGTATCTTCCTCTTGGACTCTTCGAACTCCTCGGCAGCTCTGAGCAGCATGTCGTGCGTCTGGCATGAAGCCTGTAACACCTGGAGACCTGGTTCCAAACCCACCTGGCGATCTCCTTCTCCTTGTCCAGCTGTATCTTCCTCCTGGACTCCTCGAACTCCTCGGCAGCTCTGAGCAGCATGTCGTGCGTCTGGCATGAAGCCTGTAACACCTGGAGACCTGGTTCCACACCCACCTGGCGATCTCCTTCTCCTTGTCCAGCTGTATTTTCCTCTTGGACTCCTCGAACTCCTCGGCAGCTCTGAGCAGCATGTCGTGCGTCTCCGGCATGAAGCCCTCGATCTCCTCCAGGTCTAAGGCACCCAGTTCTGTGTCGTCGTATTCAGCGAACATCTGGAATACACTCGTTTCTTATCATTTAGGATCAGGCTCTCGAACTGAACAACTTTCACAAAAGGAATTCTTCAGGGAATAAAAAAAATAACGTGACTACGATCAGAAAAAATAGTAACTGAGATTTCAGATTTGTGTACACCGTCATTTAAATCTGCATTATGGATAGTTTAGGAAATGAGCAAGGACAGGAAGGTAAAAAAAAACCTAACCTAACCTAACCTTACCTTCTCAAATCTGTCGTCGAGCAGCGTGAGTCCCTGATTCCTGTTGATGACGCTGGAGGACATGGAGTACTGCGAGAAGCGCGACTTGGTGTCGTCCTTGTCTCGAGGCTCCCAGGGGGCCAGGCGCGCCGGCCGACGACCGCCATTTTCCTGACGGATTAAAAAATACATATTATTATTATTTTGGGTGAGCTCGCTCCATCGTCGACTCTGTTACGGTCATCCCTGACCTTGTGTCTAGAGTCAAGGGCAAACCCATTTCAAGTAAAAAAAAAAACGTCTGCATACTTGTGAATCATCATCATCATCGGAATCCAGGTCGTCTGAAGCGAAGGCTTTCCCGGAGTCGTCATCATCCGCGTCGCTCGACACGGAGCTGCCCGACCCATCCTCATCTTCATAATCCTCGCCGTCTGATGCACCTGAATGAGAAGGGGTCTTACTTTTCTAGCATAGTGTGAATGACGACCCTTATATTTTACAAAAATCTTTCTGTCGATTCTACACGTTAAAACAAACCTAAAATATAACTGGTGATTTTTGTCTAAAGCGTCACATTACTGAGATATTGGTGTTAATTCAGGACGAACTATTACTAAAGTCCCGTCGTTTCAATAGGCCATATTTGAAGGATGGAGACGCAGTAACATTTTACCAGCTCTCAAATAAAAAAATAAAAAAACTAGATATTTCACTCATTCTGTCTTTAGAATCATAAATATCTTGAAATAATATTCCACGAAATCAAAATGATTCGTCTGAAATTTGCCGTAATAATTTAAAATTAACATAAATGTAAAATTTGAGCGACATTCAAATGTTACGTCGGTGAGCCTTTTAACTGTCAAACCGGCTAGTGATGTTACTGTGAGTAATAGCTTATTATTCCAAATAACATTAAGTATTAATTTTTTTGCTTCTTTGGTAACCATTCATTTATTCGTCCAGCAGTGAACTGTAATAGGCTGATCTGATCTGTGATATATTTTTTATCGCAATATTCATACCGCCGGGTTAAAGGTAAAACCAACTAACCCTCTAATTTGTTGTTTAGAGTTATGGCGTTTTGAAAGTTTGTGTATCATAAAATTGTACTAAATGGAACATAATAATTGTTTTTAAGCAAATCAACGATAGTTTCATAATGGTCTAAATTGTGTAGATATGCGGACTGTGCTCGGGCCGAGGCTCGTAAACAGTCTGCTTACCAAGCTTGGTTGGGTAAAAGCTCGTGATCGAAGAGCGCGAGCGCGAAGGGTGCGATTAAAGAAGAGAGCATAATGAGTGATTCTTGTTCGTTTAATAATAAAAAAAGAGAAAGCAAATTTATTTGCCAATCTGTTTGCGAGCAATTGCCGTCTTGGCGCTGGCTCGAAACATCCACACACCTTGCCTCACAAGATTTATTACCTGCTTTGTTTAGAGATTTTGACGATTAGCCAATGGTTTGTTTTCATTCTTTACCGCACGTGTTTTGTATGTATTTTTTTTTACCTGGAATCGGCTTCCAGGTACAATCATTAGTGCAAGCCTATTAACAATGGATATCCTTTTGTGTGTGGTTTTGCGTTATCAAATTGTTTACAACTTTGTTATTTATTTGTTATCAAGCGGCACTTTTTAAAGCATCGTTTTATCTGTGTCTCTACAGATGTTCATCATAAAAATTTACTTGCATAATGATATGTACAAGTAACGACTTGAAATACTAGCTACGTATGTTTGACGCTCATGTACATCACTATTTTCCTCAAGGGT
The DNA here is from genome assembly GCA_029255725.1 of Scrobipalpa atriplicella. Lineage (NCBI taxonomy): Eukaryota > Metazoa > Arthropoda > Insecta > Lepidoptera > Gelechiidae > Scrobipalpa > Scrobipalpa atriplicella. The sequence continues at coordinate 12,273 of JARACY010005470.1, read as the reverse complement.
ACTGAAGGTCACAAGTGTCAAATATGGCCTATTGAAACGACGGCACTTTAATTCTAATTCTTAGTAGCGCTGTCACTTTCTTAAATTTGACATAAGAACAGGATAGCAAACAAACTGTGAAACAAACACGTGACTTTGACATTCCTAATTTGACGTACGGCGCTTTAAATAAGGAATGACCATAGAGCGTGCTCACTAATTTTAATTAATTTAAGCAGTCTTATGTCAGGGGACCGTTCAGAGCCGCTCGATCGATCGAAATTTAACCTGGTTAAAAATTATACTGCCCGTTCAGAGACACCTGTCAGACGAAATTTCGACTAGGTTAATTTTTATCCGGCCCGTTCAGAGGCGCACCGGAAGTGAAGTTTTATCTGACAGCGGCTAAAGTGCACGTTCAGTGCGTCCCACTAGTATAAGATTTGATCGGTATAAATATCGAACTGGGTCGTCTGAACGTACTCCAGATAAGAAATGTCAAACTCACGTATTTGTTTGCTATCCTGTTCTTATGTCAAAGTTAAGAAAGTGACAGCGCTACTAAGAATTAGAATTAGTAACTGGACGGCGTGAATTGAGGCCATTTTCACTTCTAGGAAGATGATGACCTTAGAGAGAGCCATAGCCATAAACAAATTCCCTGTACCAAAAAATTACTCAATAAATGAAAACTCTGATGGGTTTTACCTTCCCCCATGGCGAGCTCAATGAAGTTATCTTCCAGTTGGTTGTCAGGATCCTCGTAGTCGAAGTCTTCGTCCAGAGCAGCCACCACCTCTGGGTCCAGGTCTAAGCATAATCCTAAGGGAAAATAAAACATTCTATATTATATAGGTATAGCAAGCATTTATAACTGGTTTAAGTCTTAACAACATATAAAAAAATCAGATTGATCTGACCTTTTGCGAGCACGACATAAGAGGTCATGTATAACTTGACGGAACTACTAAGATTCATAAAAAATAACAAGCTCTACAATCTTGCTTATTTATAAATTACTAGCTGTGCCCGCGACCTCGTACGCCCGGTTTGTATTGAAAACACGCAGTGTCGAACATACTGAAAACGCTTCTCCGCGCGTAGGAGCGGGACCGGCTAGCCCGCGCGTGGAAGCGAGTTTCTCAGTCTGATTGATTGTCAATGTATGAAAAACACGCTTTCGCGCGCGGGCTAGCAGATCCCGCTCCTACGCGCGGAGAAGCGTTTTCAGTATGTTCGACATTGCGTGTTTTCCATACAAACTGAGGTACTTGTTCAAGGTAAGAATATATTTAATAAGTCTAGGTATTTCCTGCCTTTTGTACTGAGTGACTACCTTTTTTAGTGTTATTTAATAAGTTAAGAATGTAAAAAATGTAATAGGTAATTATGTATCTTTGCACTAAAATAAATTATTACTTTACTTACTTTCCCCTAAGTCAGGCAGCGTTAGTATTTTTATCCCTACATTCCGTTCCGGTAAATAAAAAAAGCACTCAGTTGAATGAAAAAAGTCCATTCAAAATCGGTTAAAAAACAATCAAAAAGAAAGAGTAACAAACATCCATCCATCCATCCAATATTAATATATATTATTTAATATTATTATCCTAATAATATTATAAACGCAAAAGTTTGGATGGATGGATGGATGGAATATAATTCATTTTAACTTCTTTAATAGGAATGCTTTGAGTACCTTGTGTAGCAGCCTTGTTCAGAAGCCCAACATCCTCCTCCACTTCAGAAGCAAACACGGAGCTGGGAAGCTGCAAGGCATGGTGGACCGGAGCTGGCTTCTCATCTTTAGGCGCTTCATCATCTGTTGTTGTGGTGGCTGGTCTGTCCTTCCTTTTGTGGGGAACTTTCTGCATAACATAAATATATTATGTATGTAATCTTTAGAACAGAAAACTATAATGCAAATTATTTCCTTTTTTATATGGCTTTTTATAATATTAATGGGAGCGCTTGTTTTCCAGTATGCCGTAAACTAATAAAATCCTGTTCCCAAATTCCTTTGTATTAGAATTTTTCTTGTAAAATATAAGTTTTAATTAAAATAACTGCTTATGGTCTGAAGACCGATCACATGTTGGAGAGTTAATATTTAAAAAAAGAACTGGGATTTTCAACAAATTTTATAATTAGAAGTTGTATTCTTAAGTTTGGTTTTTTATTTTGAAAAACTTGAAATATTTGCTTACTGGTTGTACCACCAAAGTGACTTCCCTGGTGTCTTTGAGGTGCTGCAGGTAATTGTAGTCATCATCAAAGAAAATGCCATATTTGTGTTGCTCTTCTAGCCTTTGTTCTGGGGTTAGATCCTGTAACAGTTAATTTTTTTTAAATCAATTTAAGTGTAATGTGGCTATCATTTATTTAAAACTTCTAGAGATTCAGCGCGTCATACAAAAACAAGGCGAGACTTTGGCACCGCTTGACTGTAATACCCATTAAAATACACTATAGTGAGGACTTCTTCCATGCTGGACTGGGAGTGATAGAAAAAAAATACCATGCTGGACTGGGAGTGATAGAAAAACATAGAACGTGCCAGCTGCATCTCCCCCCGGGCATGCTGTAAAAACCAGCTAAGGGATTCGAGGGTTTTAAAGTATTGCAATTTAGGCGATGGGCTGACAACCTGTCACTATAGCAATACACATGACCATCTGAAATAACCCTCAAAACTTGTCAGATGTGGCGGAATGACCTTTCGGTAGTTTTTGCTCTGCCTACCCCGTTAGGGATAAGGGCGTGATTTTATGTATGTATATATGTATGTAGGAACCAGAAAATGTCGTTAAAAAAGTTTTCGAAAGGCATGTTTCTCCCTAACTTTCTAAAGAAATAGGTTATATTACTCACTGGGTCCTTCTCTTTCCGAGGCGGAATGTTGGCATTTACAGGCACCAAGACACGCTGGGGGGCAGTCTCGTCAGCGATGAGGGGATCCCTTTGCGAACGGTGCACCAAGTTGAAAGTGACCGCCTTCTTTCGATCTATAAACTTTTTCTTGGACTTGGGCTAAAAATATTGGGATTTACATTAGTTACAGACTACAATTTGCAGAATTTTTTTATGTCACTGGTAGTAAAATGCGTGCGTACCATTTTGAACAATAATTATGCACTGTACCACGTGAAAAATCTAAAAAATACACAAATCACAACAATATTCCACAATCACAAAATGTCACAAAACATGTGTGGTTTTTTTTTATTCTCCCATTAGGAAAGGCAAAGAGCATGAGCCCATGCAGCGCGCAGGCGAATTTTTTCGCGCGATTTAAATCCGCAGAAATCTGTGATGTTGATGTATAATGTATATGAAGGTGCACGCACTCGCGGAAAAAAATCGCGCGAGATTCCTCATACAAATTCCCCCCATCGGCGTAGCGCGGAGCGATGGAGCGGTATCGTTCTTTGTAAGTACATTGGTTTGTATGAAAATCACGCGCCTACGCACCACGGAGCGGCGCGGAGTGAAAATAATGGAACCGTAGACAATCACGTACTACGCCGCGTAGCGCGGAGCCCAATGTGAACACCGCCTTAGGTTAAGACAACACAAGAAAAAAAAAAAAAAAAGACAACTGAAGACTAGGCTGCATGGGCTCACGCCTCTGCCTTCCCTTACATGGGAGAAAAAATAATAATAACCTCCAAATATGATTTGCATCAAAAATTTGAAAACTTTGTGCTCAAATTACAGAAAAATAAAGACGAAATGGACTTGTGCTGTATTTGTACGATGCAAAAGTACGGCGGAACCCAAGACCAAGACATATTCACACACGGTATTGTTTCCAACCACAAAGTTCCCGAACCGATCTAATAATGCAACTAAAGAAAATATTCAAAAGGTAATGCCATAAATACTTAACTGTTGCCCATTGGAGTATAGCGACCCAGAAAATCGCACCAATACAAAGCCAAAAACAAGTTTTCTTTATGGCTCCAGCAGCGGCAAGCGAGTTCCTATGCTGTTGCCACAATTAACTAGACTACAAATCCTGAAAAGAAACGGTTTTGCTTACTTTTGTCATAAATAACTTGTTATACCTATAGTACCTACTTACTGATATATATTTTTTCATACTTATCAGACTGCTCAGTTTTCTGAGCTATATACTTGGCAAAGAGAGAACCTTAAGGGTCCAGAATATGTTCTACACGATGGTCCACCTTATGCTAATGGAGATTTACACATGGGACATGCTGTGAATAAGGTAACTGTAATTTATATAAAAACCAACTAAATATTCATAGGTACCATAAATAAATAATTATTGAATTTTAAAGAGGCTAGTAGATATCTTTGAATACAATGCAATCGTTCACTCTCTATTAGGTAGAGCAAAAACGCATGCGAGGCAGACCAATCACGAAGCGAGCAGACGCCATTTTCAGATCATTTCTTTATCTGCACGGCTTATACAGTAGAATCCGCTTATAACGACGGCCAAGGGACCGGCGGTTTTACGTCGTGCTAACCGGACGTCGTACTAAACGAACTGACTATTATAATCATGTTTATTAATAAATCATCCAATTTTGTACACATCCTCACATAATCACCCACTAATCACTACTCTCACTCATAATCTCTAATATTTTTTTCAGATTATAAAAGATATAAATAACCGCAGCCAAGTATTACAAGGTAACAGAGTCCACTATGTACCAGGATGGGACTGCCACGGGTTACCAATAGAGCTGAAGGCGCTACAGAAAGCTAAAAAAACAAAAAACAACATTTCTTCAGCAGTAGCCCTCAGAAATATTGCCAGAAAATTTGCCTTAGAAACTGTTGAAAAACAAAAAGAAGTGTTTAAAAGTTGGGGCGTAATGGCTGATTGGGAAAAACAATGCTATTTAACATTAAATAAGGGTTATATTCAGAATCAACTGAGGCAGTTCTATAAGATGTATAAGTCTGGATTTATTTATAGGTCTTTGAAACCAGTATATTGGTCACCATCTTCCAAGTAAGTGTTTCCTAATTTTGTATGACTATAATTAAGGGTAGTAAAAGTGTTTCGTTTTTATTTGAACATTTTTGATAACCCTAAGGTTTACTGGAAGAAATTACTGCTTAGCATAAGATTGACTTTATTGTAAAATTTTATTATTAATTATCTGTGTATAAATATTTCTGCAATATAGTATCATCATGGGGTGCCATCTTCAAATTGGGTACTTGACTGGGTAGCTTAAAAAAATCAAAATGTTCATACTTAAAACTAATGGCTAAAAATATTGTGGATTTCATTCATCATTTAAAAAAAAATGCACATTTAGGTTTTAATAATCGAATTAAAAGTATATAAGTTATTGATTTGATTAGTCAATATTTACTAAAATGTGACATCATAATTTACTATTTTCATACAAAAAAGCGTTTTTGACATTTCATAAAAAGTTGCTGATTTGACTAGTTGGAAAGTAGCCAATTGAAGTTTGGAAGTCAGCATGTAGAAACCAACCAATATTGTATAGGAAATTATAACTTGTCTTGAGAGCAAATTGTAAGATAAACTACCCGTGCACATAAAGAGACGATCTGTAACTGGCGGCCGCTTGCATGCGTTCTCGCTTACTCTCTATTCGTTAGAGCGAGAACGCATGCGCGGCGGACCAATCACGAAGCGAGCGGACGCCATTTTCAGATAGTTTCTTTATCTGCATGTTTTTCAGGACAGCATTAGCAGAAGCGGAACTTGAATATGATCCTCAATATAAAAGCAAGGAGGTCTATGTCACATTCCCGATTGAAAAAGTACCTCAACCTATTCAAAATTCATTATCTGGGTAAGGATTAATTGAATAAATATATATTTTTATTTGTGTTTTTGCACTTAAAAGTGCTATTTTATTTCCAAAATATGTTAAACAACAAATCAACAATTTCAACCGTAGACAGGATTTGAACCTGCGTCTTTGGAGAACCGTCCCAACGCCATTACCAATTAGGCCACTACGGTTCTCCTCCTGAGCGGTGAAATTGTTGATCTGTTGTTTCTTTAGAGCGTCTTTATTATTATTATGTATGTTTTACCATTATCTCGGGACTATAGAGTCCCGGACTTTTGGGAGGTGTGTGTGGGGTCAAAGCAAACACGCAGAGGCCCTTTAACTTTAATTTATCTCTTCTTTAATATTGTTATTATTGTCTTCTTCCCAGCAGTCCTCTGTCAGCCATTATCTGGACGACAACCCCCTGGACCCTCATAGCCAACCGAGCCATCTGCTACAGCCCAACACTTAAATACAGCATCGTCAAACTGAGTAGCAAACCAGGCGAACACTTCATTGTCAGCAGTGGCTCCATTGACAGCTTAGAGAAGATTTTTGGAGTGGAAATTACTAAGATTTTGGAGTTTGATGGTATGCTAATATTTTGGCCACTAACCTGGCAAAAAGTCTATTATTATTATTATTATTTAAAGAGTTGAAAAAAAATACCGAGAAATAGGAACAAAGAATAAGGATAGAAAGAAATGGGTTATGTTGCAATCAAGAGAAAAATGACAAAACAAGCATAGAGAGAGACCTTAGAGAGCCATAGCCAAAAAAGCGCGGATGGTGTAGTGGATAGGGCCGCGGCCTTCTGTGCAAGAGGTCGTGGTTCGAATCCCACCACTCACTATTCCCACACTACTGTTTCGATACCGCTGTAGCGTTCACTTATAATGCTTGCAACAAACCACTAATTTCGACGGAGGCATTTGAACTCACGGTGGCCCAGCGGTTAGGGCAGCGGCACGGTACGCCGAAGGTTGTGGGTTCGAATCCCTCCCATGCGAAATTTTTGGTATGTATATTTAGATGTTTAAAAACATCAACACTTTACATACGTACATACATACATAAAATCACGCCTTTATCCCTAATGGGGTAGGCAGAGCAAAAAAGACCTAAACATAGGTCGTTCCGCCACGTCTGACAAGTTTTGAGGGTTAATACAGATGATGATTATGTATATTACGATAGTGACAGGTTGTCAGCCCATCGCCTAAATCTTCTCTAAGCTGTCAATGGAGCCACTGCTGACAATGAAGTGTTCGCCTGGTTTGCTACTCAGTTTGACGATGCTGTATTTAAGTGTTGGGCTGTAGCAGATGGCTCGGTTGGCTATGAGGGTCCAGGGGGTTGTCGTCCAGATAATGGCTGACAGAGGACTGCTGGGAAGAAGACAATAATAACAATATTAAAGAAGAGATAAATTAAAGTTAAAGGGCCTCTGCGTGTTTGCTTTGACCCCACACACACCTCCCAAAAGTCCGGGACTCTATAGTCCCGAGATAATGGTAAAACATACATAATAATAATAAAGACGCTCTAAAGAAACAACAGATCAACAATTTCACCGCTCAGGAGGAGAACCGTAGTGGCCTAATTGGTAATGGCGTTGGGACGGTTCTCCAAAGACGCAGGTTCAAATCCTGTCTACGGTTGAAATTGTTGATTTGTTGTTTAACATATTTTGGAAATAAAATAGCACTTTTAAGTGCAAAAACACAAATAAAAATATATATTTATTCAATTAATCCTTACCCAGATAATGAATTTTGAATAGGTTGAGGTACTTTTTCAATCGGGAATGTGACATAGACCTCCTTGCTTTTATATTGAGGATCATATTCAAGTTCCGCTTCTGCTAATGCTGTCCTGAAAAACATGCAGATAAAGAAACTATCTGAAAATGGCGTCCGCTCGCTTCGTGATTGGTCCGCCGCGCATGCGTTCTCGCTCTAACGAATAGAGAGTAAGCGAGAACGCATGCAAGCGGCCGCCAGTTACAGATCGTCTCTTTATGTGCACGGGTAGTTTATCTTACAATTTGCTCTCAAGACAAGTTATAATTTCCTATACAATATTGGTTGGTTTCTACATGCTGACTTCCAAACTTCAATTGGCTACTTTCCAACTAGTCAAATCAGCAACTTTTTATGAAATGTCAAAAACGCTTTTTTGTATGAAAATAGTAAATTATGATGTCACATTTTAGTAAATATTGACTAATCAAATCAATAACTTATATACTTTTAATTCGATTATTAAAACCTAAATGTGCATTTTTTTTTAAATGATGAATGAAATCCACAATATTTTTAGCCATTAGTTTTAAGTATGAACATTTTGATTTTTTTAAGCTACCCAGTCAAGTACCCAATTTGAAGATGGCACCCCATGATGATACTATATTGCAGAAATATTTATACACAGATAATTAATAATAAAATTTTACAATAAAGTCAATCTTATGCTAAGCAGTAATTTCTTCCAGTAAACCTTAGGGTTATCAAAAATGTTCAAATAAAAACGAAACACTTTTACTACCCTTAATTATAGTCATACAAAATTAGGAAACACTTACTTGGAAGATGGTGACCAATATACTGGTTTCAAAGACCTATAAATAAATCCAGACTTATACATCTTATAGAACTGCCTCAGTTGATTCTGAATATAACCCTTATTTAATGTTAAATAGCATTGTTTTTCCCAATCAGCCATTACGCCCCAACTTTTAAACACTTCTTTTTGTTTTTCAACAGTTTCTAAGGCAAATTTTCTGGCAATATTTCTGAGGGCTACTGCTGAAGAAATGTTGTTTTTTGTTTTTTTAGCTTTCTGTAGCGCCTTCAGCTCTATTGGTAACCCGTGGCAGTCCCATCCTGGTACATAGTGGACTCTGTTACCTTGTAATACTTGGCTGCGGTTATTTATATCTTTTATAATCTGAAAAAAATATTAGAGATTATGAGTGAGAGTAGTGATTAGTGGGTGATTATGTGAGGATGTGTACAAAATTGGATGATTTATTAATAAACATGATTATAATAGTCAGTTCGTTTAGTACGACGTCCGGTTAGCACGACGTAAAACCGCCGGTCCCTTGGCCGTCGTTATAAGCGGATTCTACTGTATAAGCCGTGCAGATAAAGAAATGATCTGAAAATGGCGTCTGCTCGCTTCGTGATTGGTCTGCCTCGCATGCGTTTTTGCTCTACCTAATAGAGAGTGAACGATTGCATTGTATTCAAAGATATCTACTAGCCTCTTTAAAATTCAATAATTATTTATTTATGGTACCTATGAATATTTAGTTGGTTTTTATATAAATTACAGTTACCTTATTCACAGCATGTCCCATGTGTAAATCTCCATTAGCATAAGGTGGACCATCGTGTAGAACATATTCTGGACCCTTAAGGTTCTCTCTTTGCCAAGTATATAGCTCAGAAAACTGAGCAGTCTGATAAGTATGAAAAAATATATATCAGTAAGTAGGTACTATAGGTATAACAAGTTATTTATGACAAAAGTAAGCAAAACCGTTTCTTTTCAGGATTTGTAGTCTAGTTAATTGTGGCAACAGCATAGGAACTCGCTTGCCGCTGCTGGAGCCATAAAGAAAACTTGTTTTGGCTTTGTATTGGTGCGATTTTCTGGGTCGCTATACTCCAATGGGCAACAGTTAAGTATTTATGGCATTACCTTTTGAATATTTTCTTTAGTTGCATTATTAGATCGGTTCGGGAACTTTGTGGTTGGAAACAATACCGTGTGTGAATATGTCTTGGTCTTGGGTTCCGCCGTACTTTTGCATCGTACAAATACAGCACAAGTCCATTTCGTCTTTATTTTTCTGTAATTTGAGCACAAAGTTTTCAAATTTTTGATGCAAATCATATTTGGAGGTTATTATTATTTTTCTCCCATTAGGAAAGGCAAAGAGCATGAGCCCATGCAGCGCGCAGGCGAATTTTTTCGCGCGATTTAAATCCGCAGAAATCTGTGATGTTGATGTATAATGTATATGAAGGTGCACGCACTCGCGGAAAAAAATCGCGCGAGATTCCTCATACAAATTCCCCCCATCGGCGTAGCGCGGAGCGATGGAGCGGTATCGTTCTTTGTAAGTACATTGGTTTGTATGAAAATCACGCGCCTACGCACCACGGAGCGGCGCGGAGTGAAAATAATGGAACCGTAGACAATCACGTACTACGCCGCGTAGCGCGGAGCCCAATGTGAACACCGCCTTAGGTTAAGACAACACAAGAAAAAAAAAAAAAAAAGACAACTGAAGACTAGGCTGCATGGGCTCACGCCTCTGCCTTCCCTTACATGGGAGAAAAAATAATAATAACCTCCAAATATGATTTGCATCAAAAATTTGAAAACTTTGTGCTCAAATTACAGAAAAATAAAGACGAAATGGACTTGTGCTGTATTTGTACGATGCAAAAGTACGGCGGAACCCAAGACCAAGACATATTCACACACGGTATTGTTTCCAACCACAAAGTTCCCGAACCGATCTAATAATGCAACTAAAGAAAATATTCAAAAGGTAATGCCATAAATACTTAACTGTTGCCCATTGGAGTATAGCGACCCAGAAAATCGCACCAATACAAAGCCAAAAACAAGTTTTCTTTATGGCTCCAGCAGCGGCAAGCGAGTTCCTATGCTGTTGCCACAATTAACTAGACTACAAATCCTGAAAAGAAACGGTTTTGCTTACTTTTGTCATAAATAACTTGTTATACCTATAGTACCTACTTACTGATATATATTTTTTCATACTTATCAGACTGCTCAGTTTTCTGAGCTATATACTTGGCAAAGAGAGAACCTTAAGGGTCCAGAATATGTTCTACACGATGGTCCACCTTATGCTAATGGAGATTTACACATGGGACATGCTGTGAATAAGGTAACTGTAATTTATATAAAAACCAACTAAATATTCATAGGTACCATAAATAAATAATTATTGAATTTTAAAGAGGCTAGTAGATATCTTTGAATACAATGCAATCGTTCACTCTCTATTAGGTAGAGCAAAAACGCATGCGAGGCAGACCAATCACGAAGCGAGCAGACGCCATTTTCAGATCATTTCTTTATCTGCACGGCTTATACAGTAGAATCCGCTTATAACGACGGCCAAGGGACCGGCGGTTTTACGTCGTGCTAACCGGACGTCGTACTAAACGAACTGACTATTATAATCATGTTTATTAATAAATCATCCAATTTTGTACACATCCTCACATAATCACCCACTAATCACTACTCTCACTCATAATCTCTAATATTTTTTTCAGATTATAAAAGATATAAATAACCGCAGCCAAGTATTACAAGGTAACAGAGTCCACTATGTACCAGGATGGGACTGCCACGGGTTACCAATAGAGCTGAAGGCGCTACAGAAAGCTAAAAAAACAAAAAACAACATTTCTTCAGCAGTAGCCCTCAGAAATATTGCCAGAAAATTTGCCTTAGAAACTGTTGAAAAACAAAAAGAAGTGTTTAAAAGTTGGGGCGTAATGGCTGATTGGGAAAAACAATGCTATTTAACATTAAATAAGGGTTATATTCAGAATCAACTGAGGCAGTTCTATAAGATGTATAAGTCTGGATTTATTTATAGGTCTTTGAAACCAGTATATTGGTCACCATCTTCCAAGTAAGTGTTTCCTAATTTTGTATGACTATAATTAAGGGTAGTAAAAGTGTTTCGTTTTTATTTGAACATTTTTGATAACCCTAAGGTTTACTGGAAGAAATTACTGCTTAGCATAAGATTGACTTTATTGTAAAATTTTATTATTAATTATCTGTGTATAAATATTTCTGCAATATAGTATCATCATGGGGTGCCATCTTCAAATTGGGTACTTGACTGGGTAGCTTAAAAAAATCAAAATGTTCATACTTAAAACTAATGGCTAAAAATATTGTGGATTTCATTCATCATTTAAAAAAAAATGCACATTTAGGTTTTAATAATCGAATTAAAAGTATATAAGTTATTGATTTGATTAGTCAATATTTACTAAAATGTGACATCATAATTTACTATTTTCATACAAAAAAGCGTTTTTGACATTTCATAAAAAGTTGCTGATTTGACTAGTTGGAAAGTAGCCAATTGAAGTTTGGAAGTCAGCATGTAGAAACCAACCAATATTGTATAGGAAATTATAACTTGTCTTGAGAGCAAATTGTAAGATAAACTACCCGTGCACATAAAGAGACGATCTGTAACTGGCGGCCGCTTGCATGCGTTCTCGCTTACTCTCTATTCGTTAGAGCGAGAACGCATGCGCGGCGGACCAATCACGAAGCGAGCGGACGCCATTTTCAGATAGTTTCTTTATCTGCATGTTTTTCAGGACAGCATTAGCAGAAGCGGAACTTGAATATGATCCTCAATATAAAAGCAAGGAGGTCTATGTCACATTCCCGATTGAAAAAGTACCTCAAC
>JARACY010005469.1:0-21688 GCA_029255725.1 Scrobipalpa atriplicella | reverse complement strand
CAAATATTATATTATTTCTGTGGTCCTCTCCCACGAGCAACTGTTTCCGTCGCCAGACCTGATTAAAGTTCTTGATACAAAAAAACCATTGTATGGCAGCCATCTTGGAAAACGGTTGGATTTAAAAACCGAACTATAAATATCGAATTAGTACTTCAATAACCTTTCAACAACCAAATTGCAGCCTGATCGGAGCATTTTTTTTATCAGGCGCCATTTTGGATCCGCCATCTTGGATTTTCGTGATCACCGAAAGTTACCCACTATCATTTCCTATAACATTTATTCGAGCACTCTCCATATATCTCTCTTCGTTTAGGAGATATCTGACTTTGTATTTTGTATGGCGGGCATCTTGTTTTCCGTCATTTTGGATTTTTTTCACCACGATGTGAATCTGACCAGGGTGTGCTCCAAACTTTGTTCGAGCACCACTCCTATATCATTAAAATACTGTAATTGCTCCAATAGTAACCTAACCGACCCTGCCTGCAGACCCATAGAGTGTACTCACCAGGGCAACATATCTCAAAAGTTATCTTAGGATGTGTACAACTAGTCTGAGACCCATTCATCCCATCACGCGAGAGTGCAAGCTTTTTCGGCTAACCGCCGTACTATAACATAAACCCACGTAATCTAAACTTATAAAATCGTTTGTCCTTATTGACTGACTGACTGACTGACTGATTCATCAACGCAGAGCCTAAACTACTAAAGCTAGAATCATTAAACTTAGAGAGTAAGTTTCTCTTATAACGTAACCTCCCACTAAGAAAGGATTTCCGAATTTTTCCTCCCTAAACGGGTAAAAAGGGGGGTTGAAGTTTGTATGAAAGTCCGTCAATTTTGAAGGTAGGATCTTCAAATTTTGTATTTAGGCTAATGATTAAAAAAATAATTTATACGTGTTTCAGCATTTTTATATTTTTCACCCCTAAGAGGGTTAAATAGGGGATGGAAGTTTGTATGGAAATTCCGTCGATCTTCCAATTTTGTTTTTGGGCTAAAAAGTAAAAAATAATGAACACGTGTTTCAGCGTTTTTGTATTTTCCAGCCCTAAGGGGGTTATATAGGGGATGGAAGTTTGTATTAAAATTCCGTCAATTTTAAAGGTAGGAACAGCGCGGGAACTCAATCCCACGGGAAAAATCTTAGCTGCGGGTGAAACCGCGGGGCGGAAAGCTAGTGTAATTATATAAAGAATAAAAAAGCCACTCCTACTACCCTTCTTGCCCCCGCCCTAACCCCTTGCCATAGAAGTTCATAATACCTATTGGAAATACATACTTGGGAATGGGAAGCTGTAATAGTACATTACGATATAAGTGCGGTGGGTTGATCATTACAGCAGCCGAGGCGATATTGCTAGCCCGAGCCATAGGCGAAGACTACAAGAAAGCAGAGGCTGTAATTATCAAACCGCACGTATGTCGTACGACGTTTTATAACATATTTGCGAGGAAATACCTAAAAAATTAAAACAATACAGCGAAAAGAAAAAACGCGCGAAATAATTTTTACTCGTTCACAAATTATGATGCGCGCGCATCAACGCTTTCTTTTTTAAGCCATAGTACAAAGAAACAAAAACCAGCCAGTATTACTAATAAAGTAAATTAATATTTTTTTGATTTTGTTACAGATAAATGGTTGTAATTTATTGTAAAAATTAATTAAATTAAAGAATTAAATTTTTATTTTATTATACTTTATCTCCCAAAGTTAATTTTATTTATAAAATGTTGACCACTTTTCTGCCATAAAAACTCTTTGCTAAGATTTAAAAAAGTACCGTTCGATAAACCGTGCGTTTTACCTAATAAAAAAAAACTCGTGTGTTTTACAGCACTCGTGCATTTTACATTACGATTACGCACAAGTACGTAATAAGATACAATAAAATATTGAAATTGGTGTAATAAGAGACCCTTTACGAGCAAATGTGTTATAAAATATTGTTTACTATGAGCTTTAACGAAAAGAAGCTCTTTAATACTTATTTTTCGTTTCCACCCGTAAATTCGGGTGATAATGGGTTAAAACCGGGTAATAACCCAAATCACCCGGTTTTAACCCGGGTGGATTGTTTGGGTTTTTACCCACTACCCATCTCTAATAGTACCATAATTTTGAAAAATATGAAAAGAGTATTTTACTTACGAATTTCTTACGCTAAAAACTTATAAAAAAATGTGTATAAAGGCTAGAAACTCGTAAAATGTTACGTCGTAAGTCGTAATCCGGGGATTGCACAAGGCAAGGGTAGATAAAGAACTTCGACACAAACTGTAAATGCCGCTGTGAATACCCCTATTTTAGAGGTAAATCCCCCGGACACTAAGTTATTTGACATGCTGAAAAAAAAACTTGCAAATGTAAATAACAATAGTAGATTCATAGACTAGGGCAGTGGGTGGAAACTCCGAACAAACCTTTTTTTGTATGGAAATCAGATCCACACTAAGCAAAACAGGAAATTGATATGGCAACACCAAAAAAAAAACAAAAAAAACAATATGTCTGTCCATCAAACTACGTTTTTGCCACAAGTTTTTGCGCGCCGGCTTCCTCCTTGTGTGTGGTTTTGGAATAGTTTCGGTAATATTTTCATAAGTAAGTTGCAAGATTTTTTGAACAAAAATCTTCACGTTGAGTTGAGATTCATCTCCTCCGTGTAAGATCTACAGAGACAGAGACTCCATTAGATCGTAATTAGTGTAAGGGTGTATGTGAGACTCGTGGAATTATTTTTGTGAAAATAAACTCGTATCATGTGTGATAAAACCAGTGATAGTCATCGTACGTGCCAAATATGCCATGTAGAAGAGAGATACATCGAGGGGAAGCAATTTTTTGCCAGATTCCCTCTAGATGAAAACCGGTAAGTAAAATAATTTGTATGCTCTTACCTATTGAACAAAGCCTTGAAAAATTCAAGACTATTCCGAGGGAATGAAGTTTTTTTCCGCTTACCTATTGCAGGACAATCTATATGTGTGCTAAGTTTCATTCCGATCTGTCCAGTGGTTGAAGCATGATTGAGTAACAAACATCTAAACATCCAATCATCCAAACTTTTACATTATTAGTGAATTATTTTACTTTGAAACCTCACAAGTTTGCCTAGACTCTAGGCCCTAGACACTCATTTCCAGAATCGAGGGCAATGTCAAGTTTATTGCACACATGAACTTACAGAGGTTACAGACATTTAAAAACAGCACAACAGCAATAACATAAACCCACGTAATCTAAACTTATAAAATCGTTTGTCCTTATTGACTGACTGACTGACTGACTGATTCATCAACGCAGAGCCTAAACTACTAAAGCTAGAATCATTAAACTTAGAGAGTAAGTTTCTCTTATAACGTAACCTCCCACTAAGAAAGGATTTCCGAATTTTTCCTCCCTAAACGGGTAAAAAGGGGGGTTGAAGTTTGTATGAAAGTCCGTCAATTTTGAAGGTAGGATCTTCAAATTTTGTATTTAGGCTAATGATTAAAAAATAATTTATACGTGTTTCAGCATTTTTATATTTTTCACCCCTAAGAGGGTTAAATAGGGGATGGAAGTTTGTATGGAAATTCCGTCGATCTTCCAATTTTGTTTTTGGGCTAAAAAGTAAAAAATAATGAACACGTGTTTCAGCGTTTTTGTATTTTCCAGCCCTAAGGGGGTTATATAGGGGATGGAAGTTTGTATTAAAATTCCGTCAATTTTAAAGGTAGGAACAGCGCGGGAACTCAATCCCACGGGAAAAATCTTAGCTGCGGGTGAAACCGCGGGGCGGAAAGCTAGTGTAATTATATAAAGAATAAAAAAGCCACTCCTACTACCCTTCTTGCCCCGCCCTAACCCCTTGCCATAGAAGTTCATAATACCTATTGGAAATACATACTTGGGAATGGGAAGCTGTAATAGTACATTACGATATAAGTGCGGTGGGTTGATCATTACAGCAGCCGAGGCGATATTGCTAGCCCGAGCCATAGGCGAAGACTACAAGAAAGCAGAGGCTGTAATTATCAAACCGCACGTATGTCGTACGACGTTTTATAACATATTTGCGAGGAAATACCTAAAAAATTAAAACAATACAGCGAAAAGAAAAAACGCGCGAAATAATTTTTACTCGTTCACAAATTATGATGCGCGCGCATCAACGCTTTCTTTTTTAAAGCCATAGTACAAAGAAACAAAAACCAGCCAGTATTACTAATAAAGTAAATTAATATTTTTTTGATTTTGTTACAGATAAATGGTTGTAATTTATTGTAAAAATTAATTAAATTAAAGAATTAAATTTTTATTTTATTATACTTTATCTCCCAAAGTTAATTTTATTTATAAAATGTTGACCACTTTTCTGCCATAAAAACTCTTTGCTAAGATTTAAAAAAGTACCGTTCGATAAACCGTGCGTTTTACCTAATAAAAAAAAACTCGTGTGTTTTACAGCACTCGTGCATTTTACATTACGATTACGCACAAGTACGTAATAAGATACAATAAAATATTGAAAAAAGATAAATGTCAATTGTTTATTTTATAAACTGCAATACTCCAAGAACAGGCCAAGTTTATGTTATTGCTGTTGTGCTGTTTTTAAATGTCTGTAACCTCTGTAAGTTCATGTGTGCAATAAACTTGACATTGCCCTCGATTCTGGAAATGAGTGTCTAGGGCCTAGAGTCTAGGCAAACTTGTGAGGTTTCAAAGTAAAATAATTCACTAATAATGTAAAAGTTTGGATGATTGGATGTTTAGATGTTTGTTACTCAATCATGCTTCAACCACTGGACAGATCGGAATGAAACTTAGCACACATATAGATTGTCCTGCAATAGGTAAGCGGAAAAAAACTTCATTCCCTCGGAATAGTCTTGAATTTTTCAAGGCTTTGTTCAATAGGTAAGAGCATACAA
Organism: Scrobipalpa atriplicella; assembly: GCA_029255725.1. NCBI lineage: Eukaryota > Metazoa > Arthropoda > Insecta > Lepidoptera > Gelechiidae > Scrobipalpa > Scrobipalpa atriplicella. The sequence continues at coordinate 16,756 of JARACY010005469.1, read as the reverse complement.
ATTATTTTACTTACCGGTTTTCATCTAGAGGGAATCTGGCAAAAAATTGCTTCCCCTCGATGTATCTCTCTTCTACATGGCATATTTGGCACGTACGATGACTATCACTGGTTTTATCACACATGATACGAGTTTATTTTCACAAAAATAATTCCACGAGTCTCACATACACCCTTACACTAATTACGATCTAATGGAGTCTCTGTCTCTGTAGATCTTACACGGAGGAGATGAATCTCAACTCAACGTGAAGATTTTTGTTCAAAAAATCTTGCAACTTACTTATGAAAATATTACCGAAACTATTCCAAAACCACACACAAGGAGGAAGCCGGCGCGCAAAAACTTGTGGCAAAAACGTAGTTTGATGGACAGACATATTGTTTTTTTTTGTTTTTTTTTTGGTGTTGCCATATCAATTTCCTGTTTTGCTTAGTGTGGATCTGATTTCCATACAAAAAAAGGTTTGTTCGGAGTTTCCACCCACTGCCCTAGTCTATGAATCTACTATTGTTATTTACATTTGCAAGTTTTTTTTTCAGCATGTCAAATAACTTAGTGTCCGGGGGATTTACCTCTAAAATAGGGGTATTCACAGCGGCATTTACAGTTTGTGTCGAAGTTCTTTATCTACCCTTGCCTTGTGCAATCCCCGGATTACGACTTACGACGTAACATTTTACGAGTTTCTAGCCTTTATACACATTTTTTTATAAGTTTTTAGCGTAAGAAATTCGTAAGTAAAATACTCTTTTCATATTTTTCAAAATTATGGTACTATTAGAGATGGGTAGTGGGTAAAAACCCAAACAATCCACCCGGGTTAAAACCGGGTGATTTGGGTTATTACCCGGTTTTAACCCATTATCACCCGAATTTACGGGTGGAAACGAAAAATAAGTATTAAAGAGCTTCTTTTCGTTAAAGCTCATAGTAAACAATATTTTATAACACATTTGCTCGTAAAGGGTCTCTTATTACACCAATTTCAATATTTTATTGTATCTTATTACGTACTTGTGCGTAATCGTAATGTAAAATGCACGAGTGCTGTAAAACACACGAGTTTTTTTTTATTAGGTAAAACGCACGGTTTATCGAACGGTACTTTTTTAAATCTTAGCAAAGAGTTTTTATGGCAGAAAAGTGGTCAACATTTTATAAATAAAATTAACTTTGGGAGATAAAGTATAATAAAATAAAATTTAATTCTTTAATTTAATTAATTTTTACAATAAATTACAACCATTTATCTGTAACAAAATCAAAAAAATATTAATTTACTTTATTAGTAATACTGGCTGGTTTTTGTTTCTTTGTACTATGGCTTAAAAAAGAAAGCGTTGATGCGCGCGCATCATAATTTGTGAACGAGTAAAAATTATTTCGCGCGTTTTTTCTTTTCGCTGTATTGTTTTAATTTTTTAGGTATTTCCTCGCAAATATGTTATAAAACGTCGTACGACATACGTGCGGTTTGATAATTACAGCCTCTGCTTTCTTGTAGTCTTCGCCTATGGCTCGGGCTAGCAATATCGCCTCGGCTGCTGTAATGATCAACCCACCGCACTTATATCGTAATGTACTATTACAGCTTCCCATTCCCAAGTATGTATTTCCAATAGGTATTATGAACTTCTATGGCAAGGGGTTAGGGCGGGGCAAGAAGGGTAGTAGGAGTGGCTTTTTTATTCTTTATATAATTACACTAGCTTTCCGCCCCGCGGTTTCACCCGCAGCTAAGATTTTTCCCGTGGGATTGAGTTCCCGCGCTGTTCCTACCTTTAAAATTGACGGAATTTTAATACAAACTTCCATCCCCTATATAACCCCCTTAGGGCTGGAAAATACAAAAACGCTGAAACACGTGTTCATTATTTTTTACTTTTTAGCCCAAAAACAAAATTGGAAGATCGACGGAATTTCCATACAAACTTCCATCCCCTATTTAACCCTCTTAGGGGTGAAAAATATAAAAATGCTGAAACACGTATAAATTATTTTTTAATCATTAGCCTAAATACAAAATTTGAAGATCCTACCTTCAAAATTGACGGACTTTCATACAAACTTCAACCCCCCTTTTTACCCGTTTAGGGAGGAAAAATTCGGAAATCCTTTCTTAGTGGGAGGTTACGTTATAAGAGAAACTTACTCTCTAAGTTTAATGATTCTAGCTTTAGTAGTTTAGGCTCTGCGTTGATGAATCAGTCAGTCAGTCAGTCAGTCAATAAGGACAAACGATTTTATAAGTTTAGATTACGTGGGTTTATGTTATAGTACGGCGGTTAGCCGAAAAAGCTTGCACTCTCGCGTGATGGGATGAATGGGTCTCAGACTAGTTGTACACATCCTAAGATAACTTTTGAGATATGTTGCCCTGGTGAGTACACTCTATGGGTCTGCAGGCAGGGTCGGTTAGGTTACTATTGGAGCAATTACAGTATTTTAATGATATAGGAGTGGTGCTCGAACAAAGTTTGGAGCACACCCTGGTCAGATTCACATCGTGGTGAAAAAAATCCAAAATGACGGAAAACAAGATGCCCGCCATACAAAATACAAAGTCAGATATCTCCTAAACGAAGAGAGATATATGGAGAGTGCTCGAATAAATGTTATAGGAAATGATAGTGGGTAACTTTCGGTGATCACGAAAATCCAAGATGGCGGATCCAAAATGGCGCCTGATAAAAAAAATGCTCCGATCAGGCTGCAATTTGGTTGTTGAAAGGTTATTGAAGTACTAATTCGATATTTATAGTTCGGTTTTTAAATCCACCGTTTTCCAAGATGGCTGCCATACAATGGTTTTTTGTATCAAGAACTTTATCAGGTCTGGCGTGGAAACAGATGCTCGTGGGAGTGAATAATAATATTTGAATATGTTGTATTATTATTTCTGTGGTCCTCTCCTCCAATACGAGGAACTGTTTACGCGCCAGAATCGATTAAAGTTTCTTTAAATACAACGGTTTTTGTATGGGGAACTTTGATCAGCTCTGGTGCGAGAATATTATGTAGGAGTAGGCAGGTAGATACTACATTTTTTTTGGCTTGTAAAGCTTTTACTTATTTTACGATTTTAGCCCCTTACGAGCAAATATTCTTGCGCCAGAGCTGATCAAAGTTCCCCATACAAAAACCGTTGTATTTAAAGAAACTTTAATCGATTCTGTCACGTAAACAGTTCCTGGGAGAGGACCACAGAAATAATAATACTACACATTCAAATACAGAATTTTACTATTCACTCCCACAACAAGCAACTGTTTCCACGCCAGACCTGATCAAAGTCCTTCATACAAAATACCCTTGTATGGCAGCCATCTTGAAAAACGGTGGATTTGAAAAACGAACTATAAATATCGAATCAGTACTTCAATGACCTCTCACCAGCCAAATTGCAGCCTGATCGGGGCATTTTTTGTATCAGGCGCCATTTTGGATCCGCCATCTTGGATTTTCGTGATCACCGAAAGTTACCGACTATCATTTCCTATAACATTTATTCGAGCACTCTCCATCTATCTCTCATTGTTTAGGAGATATTTGACTTTTTATTTTGTATAGCGGCCATCTTGTTTTCCGCCATTTTGGATTTTTTTCACCGCGATGTGAATTTGACCAGGGTGTGCTCCAAACTTTGTTCGAGCACCACTCCTATATCATTGAAATACTGTAATTGCACCTATAGTAACCTAACCGATCCTGCCTGCAGAACCATAGAGTGTACCCACCAGGGCAACATATCTCAAAAGATACCTTAGGATGTGTACAACTTAGTCTGAGACCAATTCAACCCATCACGCGAAAGTGCAAGCACTATTATGGATTTCCATTATTGAAACTCGGAAAATTGTACAAAATCAACGGAACTTTTAAAATCGAAATTCGGAAAATTAACTAATACACCTACTTTAGAAACTAGGTAATGCGGAATACCTACCTATGCATTCACGTAATTGAATCACTAATGATAATTTTAGCAAAAACTAAATTATTAACAAGATTAAGTTTTCACCCGGTCAGTGGGTGGTTTGGGTGGATTGAAACGGGTGATAATTGGGTTTTAACCCACGCTTGGGTTTTAACCCGGGTGGTTACCCATCTCTAGGTACTATACTAGCACTTTTTTTCACCAACTTGGATCGCGTCAGGTCATTGGAAAGCTAGCTTAGCATCACAAAATACCTAGTCGAATTGAATACCTACTACATATACTTTTTTTAAATAAGATTCGAGTTGCAAATAACACACAATTAAATTATCAGAAGTGATATGAAAATCTCTAATTATAATTAAAATAAAGGAATAAGTATTATATAATTATGTATAATATGAAAGGGATAATCCTATGTTAATCAATCAATATAATTTTAAAAACGTACCTATAACCAAAGTTTTGATAAGATGATTTATTTTTTTCCTATTCTATGATAACTATTAAACGAATTTTTTATTAAGATTGTATTATTATTTTCATCATTTCATCATCATTTCAGCCCTTTGTCTACCCACTGCAGGGCATAGGCCTCCTCTTTTTCGTGCCACGACTGCCTATCTTGGGCTAGCCTTGTCCAGGTCTTACCGGCTGTCTTTACTACATCGTCCACCCATCTAGCTGCGGGACGACCAACATTCCTGCGACCTTCTCTTGGCCACCATTCCGTAAGGACTTTACTCCACCGGCCATCACCTCGTCTAACCACGTGTCCTGCCCATCGCCATTTTGCCTCGATTATTATTTTCATATTCTTCTATTCATGAATGACATTTAAATACCTAAAAAGAACAAACTTTTTAAAATAACAAAGCTAAGTTGCAGCTCTTATAGTATTTATTTCTTTGTTAAAAACAGAGTACAAACTATAAAGAGACAATGTTGGAAATATACAACGCATATACTATACAATACACATACTTTGCTCGCATCAACGACTGATTCTATTGACAACTTTCTACAGAATACAAATAAAATTATAAAACGTTCTAATAACTGCTGATAAACCCTTAGGGTTGAACCACATTTGGTAGCAGCTAATCGCACTTCCGTATGCTTCTATCAGTTTCTGTCACTGAGAATGAGAACCGACATTTTACAGCGAGAAAACCCTAACGAACTCTATAAGAAAAGTCAAGGAATATGGTTAAACTCAGAATATATTTGTTGATAAGAAACTGTGACTTTAATTTATATTTCAGCTTGCTATTTACCTAAGTAATAATAATACCTAAGTAATAATAATATATAAAGTTTTATCACTTTCTCGCTCTAGTAAATGACGACTGTAAGTGACAGAAGAGGATAGATAAAATAGAACCTTCCTTCCACTCGACACCACCAAAATGCGATTGGTGGTGCTTCCAGATGTGGTTCTACCATAGAATAAATCATTATTTATTTAATAAATCATTATTTATTCTTATGGTTATACCCTAAACTAGAAATTATCGGTCCTTACGATTAGGAAATCATTTAACTGTTATTATCTATCACTGTTGTGTTAATAGTGGATAGTGGAACATGAATTGTGTTAGTTTGTTTTAATGTATTACTTCAATGTAATCCTGTAAAGTTGTCAATAGAACGTAATTTATACCTACGTACAATAATGGTTCCAATACAAATTCGACCTTCAATTTTACCTACACTATTTACATTATATACCGAATCAATATTTTTGCGCATTTACCTACTGTCAATAATGGGTGCAAATGGTTAAACACGCGAAAAATTCTGATTGAGGAAAGTTCTTAGAGCAATCAATTCATTGATGAACTCATTTTGTGATGCCACTTTCTGAAGTTTACCTTTTTTTGACGTCATGTAAAATACATACATGCAAAATATACTGAAACTCAGCGTGATTCAGTCAGGCTTAAATTTTATTTTTTTGAAAGTGGCATCGTTCAATGGTCGTTTAACAAATTAGTGATTCCGCTAGAAATGAAAGCGTAGCTAATCTAATCAGCTAATCTCAACAACTAAACCAGCTATAAATAACATAAATCGGTCGTACAGTCATCGCCAACAATTTAAGGCTGCCCCGGGAATCGAATCCCATACAAACGGTAGTTACGCCATAATTTTCAAATGCTTAGACCAAATTTCACCAAACTTTGTAACACAATCAAATGCAACATTTATGCTTATAAGTTTTAGAATCAAAATATTACCAAAATACAAAATAAGAGACAAAATTCAATTTAGGCCATTTTCACGCAAAATCGTATTTCCGCTACTATTTTGTTCGTGGTTGATATTTTTTAAAACTAATTAATTATAAACATAGATAAGTAGGGTTTTATTACGTGTACAAAGTTTGGTGAAGTTCGCTCTTACCGTTAAAAAATGAGAACGAAACTACGTTTGTATGGAGTTTCGTACCTTCGTAGAGTCTGTGCGAAAAGAGAACAGGCATAGAATTGGAGGGCGCGCAATTGTATTTATTAACCCATTTAGCTGATTGCGTGGGGTTTATGCCTAGGTCTTTGACCTAATACCTCCAAAATTTAATTTAGAAGGTAACTGTTAAAGAGCGGGGCATAATCCTCACACGACCAAGCGACAGTTAATTAAATACAAATGCGCGCCCTCAATTTCCATGCCTGTTCTCTTTTCGCACAGACTCTAGTATTCTAATAAAATTTGCCGCCGAAAGTACATCGTAATGAGCAATATTTAGGGTACGAAATAATAAGACACTTTTAATAATATTTTGAATTCATACGGATTTGTGTCTTAACAATATAAAAATTATAATAACTTACAGACATAATACATATAAAAATAAACCTCTAAACAAATAATCGCACCTACAGTACACAATGTGAGGTGAATATCGCAGATTAATGGGATATTGGCCACGATTCGGCGTAAACAGGATCAAGAAACAAATCTGTCTATACTACCATCCTTTTCAAAAGAGCAAGACGAAAAATGACAGGTAGGTATGGTTTTATTTTAGTTAAAGCTTATTTACGCCGAATCCGGACCTTTGTTCTTTTTTTAATATACGGAAAGAGCTAAGTAAGTATTAATGTACATCCGGTACTAGATTCTGGTTAGAAAAGATAACATAACATACGAGATATTCAACACATATCACATTATACTATAGTATTTCCAACTGACTTTTATAATAAAGGTAAACAATGTTCTTTTTATTCAAAAAAACACATTTCAAAATAAATTATACGTGTTGGCAAATTGGTTAAATTACCAAAACTACTATTTCATTATGTTTTCACGTAGGTAATAGCTAAAACTTATTTTAGAAACATGATCTTCGATTAAAAGACTTGAAAGATTGGTAGCAATTCGTGGTTGCAAAATACGCGACTTAACTAATATAAGTCCATACCTGTCACTTTTTATCATGAGACAACAGAACGGTATGGCAATAATTTTAGTTGAGATTTAAGTCGTGATGGTTATGAATCGGGCCCATTGTTTACCTTTATTCTAGAAGTCAGTTAGAAATACTATATCGATAATAATAATTCGAAACAAATCTACCATTGAAACGAAACAGTTCTTATTAGCACTGGATTTTATGCGCAGAACTTATTATTAACAAAATAAGTTTGATAAAGAAAATATTCTTTACGTCTTTTGGATACTAATAATAATAATAAATCTCCAGATGTATTAAGGTATTTTCTCATACATAATTAATTGATTCGAAAACAATAATTTTCTTAGGGTCCCTTCACACCAGTCTATCATACAACTGTCCATCGCAAGTGCAAATGTAATACATACCAATTATTACCAATTTATATTACATAATAACTACCGAGTTTATATAATGTATAAACATAATGGTGCAGTTGAAGCTGGATTGTTATAAATTACATTTCTAGTGACTTTTAAGTTCTATATTTTGAAAACATTATGTGAGTCTAATTTTGCTTCTCTATGCTAAGGAAAAGTCGTGCGATCCATACAAGTTAAATTATTTTGTATGTTTATACATACTACCATTATATTATAATTTATAACATAATTCTGGTACCGATTCTGTTGGAATCTCAACTTAACTAATTTAAGTTTAGTGCTGTCACTTTCTAATATTTAAATAAAATAGAGACAGAAATACAACAGCTGATTATAAACGAGATATATATATATAAATATAGTCGAGACCATAGAGCATGTCATCTTATTTAACGCGAGTAACGTCAGTTTGACAGGTTTATAATCAGCTGTTGTATTTCTGTCGCTATCTTATTTAAAGTTTAGAAAGTGACAGCACTAAACTTAAATTAGTTAAGTTGGGTTTCCAACAGAATCGGTACCAATATAGGTATATAATTCATACGCTAGTTTTATGTGTAAGGAACAAAATTAGTCCCACATTCAAATAATTATTACAACTTAATTGCTTTAGCTAACAATATGAGATAAGTATATTTATTATAAGTAATATTTATAATTCTAATATTATTAGAGAATCTAAATAATCTAATTTAATACGTACTGAATTATTCGCAGTGGCCAATAGACAATAAATAAATATTATCCTGTTATTTGATAAACTTCAATACAAGGTCTAACAAAACGTAAGTTAATTCATCCTTAAATTGAATATTTATGTAGTCAGTTTTTTTAACGTTTTATTATAGATACCAACGTGTCTTGCGGCTCCCAAACTGCTCAAATTTAGAAATGCAACAGCAAAACATGTTTGTAATAAAGTTATACCTAATCTGAGCAGTTTATGGGCCGCAAAACAAGTTGATATTATAACATAACACAGCGTTAAAAAAACTAACTTTATGAACGAATTTATCTGAGTCTACATATTTACAAATATATATTCCACATCCACTGCAAGCACCAGCAAGAAATAAGCATATTTATTTTTGTAAAAGTCTTTTTTTTTCATCAGTTTGTGGGTAAGCAATTAGTTTTTAACTGCTATGTGAGAATGATAAGTAAAGTTTAGTTATTTTTCCTGAACATGAATTATCAAACCTTGTAATTCATTTAAAAAAACGTAATCAATTTAATTGATATGACCCGCCCATTAGAGTCCATTGGTCACTACGAATCATTGTTTTGTGTACAATTTTTGGATGTGGCAACAATCCTATTTCAGTGTAGCAACACTTTACTAATCATTCATTTCTATCTGTGTTGCTGTTATTATAAGAAACTTGTAGTCTTTTGAGCAAGGCCCCACAGCTTGACAGTCTTACAAAGCCAACCAAAATAACATTACATTTAGCAGAAGATAACTCGTTTAATAAATACATAAATAAGATCTGATGATTATAATCATAAATTTTATATCCAATACGGTAACTATTTTGACTAGCCGATCATCAGTCAATTACAAAGAAACCATACAACATAATTATAGTAATAAATAGTAAATTAATATAATATACAGGTAGTAAAAAACAAACATAGCTGACCAAACTTTAGTGTGTGAAACTGAACAAGTTTCGCTAAGAAACATAGATCGAAATATGAAAAAAATTGGACCTTCCATACAAATGGCTCGAGTCATTTTGTATGGTAGGGCCAATTTTTTTTTCATATTTCGGCCTATGTTTCTTGGAGAAAGTTGTTAAGTTCACACAATAAAGTTTGGTCAGCTATAATTTTTGCTCCCGGTATAATCTTCATTTTCAGCTAGTTACTTTTGGTATCAACGGGTGACTTCAAATCGCTTTCCACCACAGCGGGGCCCTGATTTGGCTGACTGTATAAATCATTAGTTCCTAAAACGCTAGGCACGTCTGCCACATCCTTTGAGAGAGTGCATCTTTGCTAATTAATTAGGATCGCTAGAGATGCGGCCGGCGAGTCGAGTCGTTTCTACTCGCGGTAGAGGTACAAGTTTCTAGCTAAAAGTTCTTATCAAGCTAGATTTTAATAAACAGTAGATTTTACAAAGTAAGCCATTAATTTAATTACATTATAAGTTGTACCTCTATATTACATTGTAAACAAATAATTACTTTTCTAGATGTTCTTGTCTTGACCTTATATCTGCCATTTTGCACCAGACGCTAATCATAATCAAATATTAAAGTTGTAATATATCAAAACTTGGGTTCTTGGTTATTTAAAGTGTTCACCTCTATCTCAAGCTGTGAAAAGCGTAGGTAATATGAACTGATACTCTGACTGCGAGTGATCTTTTTTTTTAAATTATACCCATATCGAGAAACACAAAACAGTTTTCGCGTCTAGAATGTGCATATAAAAAGGTATCGTTTTCAATTCAATAATAATTAGTAGAAAAGCTTTATCCTCAATATCCTGCTGATGTAAGGCCCGTATTAAATATCAGCTCTTAAGAGTGACAGCGAGTTTGAGTTCGTATCATATCAGAAATGTAATTTCCATACAAAATGAGCCGCCAAATCTATACTCAAAATTGCTCTCAATCTTGAGATCGTTTAATAGAAACGAGCCTAAGTATCAAGTAATCTTGCTTGGTACATTTGGTTCGACCGCCGGCCTACCTACTTGCTATCTGCTTAGCGCGCGCTCCCCGACTTACTGTGCGCGATGAGCCACTGCAACGTGATGTCGATGTTGTCCTTCTCCTTGCACGAGATCGAGTAGCAACAGATCTCGCGGTCCTGGATCGCTGACAGGTTCCTGGAAATCACGGAGCGGATAAGATATAGCTGCAAGACAATCGACAAACACATTCTCTCGACTGTAACTCACATTCTCTGAACTGTTACTCACATTCTCTTAATTATTATTCTCATTCTCTCAATAATTACTCACATTCCATCAACTGTTACTCACACTCTCAACTGTTACTCACATTCCATCAACTGTTACTCACACTCTCAACTGTTACTCACATTTCATCAACTGTTACTCACATCCACCCCACCCCACTTTTACTCACATTCTCTCGATAAGGCCGTGTTCGTCGAGGGCGTGGGGCAGATCCCGTTTGTTGCCCAGCACCAGCACAGGTATCCCGGTCAACTGCTGCTTTTACAGTAAAGAGTGAAGTTTACTCACATTCCATCAACTGTTACTCACATCCACTCAACCTTTACTCACATTGCCTTAAGTGTTACTCACATTCTCTCGATAAGGCCGTGTTTGTTGCCCAGCACCAGCACAGGTATCCTGGTCAACTGCTGTTTTTCCAGTAAAGAGTGAAGTTTACTCACATTCCACCAACTGTTACTCGCATTCCATCAACTGTTACTCACACTCTTAACTTTTACTCACATCCCATCAACTGTTACTCACATCCACTCAACCTTTACTCACATCGATTTAAGTGTTACTTACATTCTCTCAATGAGGCCGTGTTCGTCGAGGGCGTGGGGCAGATCCCGTTTGTTGCCCAGCACCAGCACAGGTATCCCGGTCAACTGCTGCTTTTCCAGTAAAGAGTGAAGTTTACTCACATTCCATCAACTGTTACTCACACTCTTAACTTTTACTCACATCCCATCAACTGTTACTCACATCCACTCAACCTTTACTCACATCGATTTAAGTGTTACTTACATTCTCTCAATGAGGCCGTGTTCGTCGAGGGCGTGGGGCAGATCCCGTTTGTTGCCCAGCACCAGCACAGGTATCCCGGTCAACTGCTGCTTTTCCAGTAAAGAGTGAAGTTTACTCACATTCCATCAACTGTTACTCACACTCTTAACTTTTACTCACATCCCATCAACTGTTACTCACATCCACTCAACCTTTACTCACATCGATTTAAGTGTTACTTACATTCTCTCAATGAGGCCGTGTTCGTCGAGGGCGTGGGGCAGATCCCGTTTGTTGCCCAGCACCAGCACAGGTATCCTGGTCAACTGCTGTTTTTCCAGTAAAGAGTGAAGTTTACTCACATTCCACCAACTGTTACTCGCATTCCATCAACTGTTACTCACACTCTTAACTTTTACTCACATCCCATCAACTGTTACTCACATCCACTCAACCTTTACTCACATCGATTTAAGTGTTACTCACATTCTCTCAATGAGGCCGTGCTCGTCGAGGGCGTGGGGCAGATCCCGTTTGTTGCCCAGCACCAGCACAGGTATCCCGGTCAACTGCTGCTTCTCCAGTAACGAGTGGAGCTCGTTCCGTGACGCTTCTATTTTGTCGGGGTCGGCTGCGTCTACCATGTATCTGAAAATAGCAGAATATAAAAATTGAATTTCTACCATTGATTTCTAGCGCGATTTTGTTAATTTATTTAAATCTCTTGCAGCAGATTTTATTGGGATCAGTTTGCAATGTCCTTACCAAAATAAAAACCAAACCAGAATACTTACACAATAGCATTAACTCCTCTGCAATATCTCTCCCACATGGACCGGAATCTTGGCTGACCGCCGATATCCCACACCTGCAAAACAAATCATTTATTATTAATTTATCCTAATAAAAATAAATAAAAGATAATTTACAAATCAATGATAATGGGATTTCACAAAAAACAATAAAATTGTTACGTTATGCTCTGTCACAACTCGAGGTGTTGATAACGTTTAAACCGCTATGCTAGCGCCATTTAGAAAAATAAACATCTATTTGTTTTGTTATTTCAAAGTGGCGCTAGTATCGCGGCATTAACATTACACGAGATTCAAGCCACATCTTTTTAAACGCCGCCAATTTTTATATTTCTACAAATGAACAATATCAATTCCAACCACAAACCTGGCAACTGCATATAAAGCACCTCATTATAATACCATCTTACTAGACATGTTCTGAGTATAATCTGTATAATGTTACCTTGATAGTGACATTGCCCTTGGTGATCTTGCGCATGTTGAAGCCGACTGTCGGTATCATGTCCTCACTGAACTGACCAGACTGTAAAATTGTGAAAATATGTTATAATTAAACCAAGAAGACTTTGCTACTGCAAGACTACTTCCATGCTGGACTGGGAGTGATAGAAAAACATAGAATGTGCCAGCTGCATCTCCTCCCGTGCATGCTGTAAAAATCAACTAAGGGAATCGAGGGTTTCAGTGTATTGCAATTTAGGCGATGGGCTGACAACCTGTCCCTATGGTAATATACATAATCATCATCTGTATTAACCCTCAAAACTTGTCAGACGTGGCGGAACGACTTATGTTTAGGTCGTTTTTGGCTCTGCCTACCCCATTAGGGATAAAGGCGTGATATTATGTATGTATGTATGTAAGAAGACTTTGGTAAAGTTGTTCAATTTCATGTGTTCACATGTTCACAAGTTTGGTCAGTTTTTTTTTACTCAGAAGTATACTTTAATTTCCTTGTTACATTATATTGGATAAGTTAGAGATAGAGACACAGAAATAGAAACCTGGTTGCCTTATCTATCTATTATATCAGATATCACTAAATTAAATAAATGAATATTTAAAAAGATAACCCTCTCACATAAAATAATATTTTACAAGTACTCAAATTATGAAAAGGTACAGCTGTTTTATCCCATAACTGCCTCTGTGGTCTAGTGGTCTGAGCCATGGGCTCACGATCCGGAGGTCCTGGGTTCGATTCCCAGGGGGGAACACAAAGTTGATATTTGTCTATTTATCACTTTGTGAGATTTTCCCCAGTTTTGTTAGGACAATGCAGGCTGAATCCACCTGATTGTCTGGAAGAAAACGGATTCCGTGCTTCGGAGGGCACGTTAAGCCGTCGGTCCCGGTCACTGTTTCTAATAGTGGTCGTTACTGGTCGATGTTGCTCCACATCGTTAGGAACTACCTTAAAAACCCTACACGTGACCCCGGGCGGCGCTAAGAGTGCAACACAACCGGCTGCTGCACCTGTCCTCTGGACCTCGCAGCAAATAAATACGATAAATAAAATAAATCTCATAACTGCAGCTAAGCCTTACTTGTGGTTGTGCGTCCAGACACACGCCCTTGTGTGCGTAACTACAGGTTTATGCCAAACACAGGCAACGTGCATGTAGGTACATTTACACAAACAAGTATGTGATAGCGACTCGCGCGGGGTTGGTTATATTTATATAGATTAATTTAAAAAATCCTGAAGATTATTTTGTTTTTTGTTTTTTACATGTTTTCAGTACAGATAGCACAAATGCCTTTTTTTATTTTATAGGAGGCTCAAAAAGAAGTATTTATAACAAGTATTTCATTTTTCAAGCAAAGGAACAACAGACAACCATAACCCTCATATTCATATAACCCAAGAATTCTTTCTGTAAATGAAAAATTTTTTTGGCTTTCTGATAGAAATTGTCTGTTCAAGGTGGTCATTTGTATAGGAAAGAAGTGCCTGGTGAGAGTTGTTCAGTTTTGTAGACTGAGCAACCCCTATCAGTTTGCGGTACACTAAACCTTACACCAATTATTTCTTTTTTACATTTCTGCATCATTATAATCTTTATCTATCTTCATACTTTTCATGTCAATAGGTGAAAAACTGAGATTGTTAATGGGGTGGAGCATTCAGACAGACGGACAGAAAGACATGGTGAAATGATAAGGGTTCCTTGTTAACTATGGAATTACTTATATTAACTATGGATAAGGGCAGAATAAGATACTATATTAAGCACAAGAATTTATCATCCCTGTAGTTAAATAGTTCAATGACCTCCCAGTGCATTCTGACATTCAAGTAATGATAAACAAGATTCTGATATTATATTATTGCTATAGTGTTGTTGTTATAAGAAAAAAACCTTTACACAAATACCTATGATACAGACAAAATTAATTAAAATATTTAAAGTGCAATAAAGTCTATTAATATTAAATCTTTATGAATAGTGCACCTCTTGGAGGCATAATACTGATTTTAAATTGTCTGCTCAAAGCTCAAATTGATAAAAATAGTATCAACAAATATTATAACATTTTCTAATTGCACAAGCAATCATATAATAGTGTTTAATTAATATTATATCATATTGATGTAGGTATTTATATTCTATAATCTTGATTTATTTGTATGTAATATACAAACAAGAAATTAAATCCCTATAATATAAATCTAGTAGGTAGGTACATTAATTGATAACATATACAGATGAACCAACAGCCCACATGCAAAACAGGCGAAGGTAAATGAGTAAGGTTGAGTAATATGAGCAACAAAACATAGGTACCCTACTACAACCAGACAAATGGTGTGTCATGTTTTGTACAAGCTCTTCTGTAGTCACTGCTCAGTGATAATTTTATACATGTCAGACTCCAATCAGAGATCGAAACTGACCAGATCAGAGTGCACACATAACATCAGTGCTTTGCTCACTGCTGAACACAAAACAAGGAAGATTATTCAACACATTAATTATTGTTTTGCGATAACTTACGGCAATGACGTTAACAAAAGTAGTTTTGCCCGAGTACTGGAGTCCGACCAGCGTGAGCTCCATCTCCTCCTTCCAGAACAGGCTTTTGAACCAATCAAGGATGCGATTGATCAAAGCTAACATCTTGAACGATTATACACAGTATTCTTCAAGAAAAACTAAAATTAAAACGCCTCTTTCGAAAACTGCTGTGCGATTTGACAGAACAGACAGTCACCAAAAGCGTTTACATTTTGCAATGTACATTGCTTCAAAACATTATTTTTGTTCTTTCAAACTACCTACCAAATTACTATTGATTTTTATATAAACAAAATATCCAATATTTATTAAATATAACAATACAATCAAAATACCTATATGAGATAACTTGGAGGCTTGGAGATGGATGGCATAATTTTTTTTTTTTTTCAAAACAAAACGCAAAGATTACGCGTCAAACCTGTGTTGCCATAATTCAACATTAGGTTTCTACGAAAAAAGATCGCAGGAATGATGAACGTGAAAAGGTACGCAAATTAGCCTGAAATTACTGTCACAGTCACAGTAGAGCCTGTAAGTATACAAATACACTAGTTTTTGTTTCATTCAAAAATCTTTAGTTATGATTTTACAGTCATTTGAAATTCGTCTACATATCGCGGCCCGCAAACAGCAGGGTCGTCTGACGTCATTCGGTCCTCGTCCGGTACAATACAAACGCGTGAATCGGACATGCAATGGCAGCTGGAACCCGCGCTCATTTAAAAATCCTCAGTAAAAATCTATATCTCAGTAACTAATGGAGCACTTGTTAAAATAATATTATTCTCCTTTACTCGATAGGGGGCGCCGTTGTAGGAAAAATTTAGTTGTCAAAGTCAAATTCATTCTGCTTTCATGTGTTAGACTGGAGTGCGTTCACGCGTGCACCTAGGGGAAACCGTTAGGAGAAAATCACTGTCAAAATAATGTCAAAATGACATTTGGCAAAATTTTCTCTTTATTGGCGCGGTAACCATAGACAATTCCCCTCATCTTCCCCTAACCGTGCACGCGTGAACGCACTACAGGGTACCTACGCAGGAGTGTGGGGATGAGTTGCCAGTATGGGGATGGGTTGTCAGTGCGGGGATGAGTTGTCAGTGCGGGGATGAGTTGTCATTGCGGGGATAAGTTGTCCTCTCATCCCGCACTGACAACTTATCCCCGCACTAACAACTCATCCCTGCACTGACAACTCGTCCCCCACTGAGAACTCATGATGCGCTGACAATTTATCCCGCACCGACAACTTATCCCGCTCTGACAAATCACCCCGCACCGCACTGATAACTCTTCCCCGCACTGACAACTCATCCCCGCCGACACGACCCATGTTGACCCGACGTCATGACAACGTTTTTTCGCGGGCTGGCATTTCGTCAGTACTACTCCGCGGATTGGTCGTTTTACATACCTGCCAAACCCCGAAT
>JARACY010005468.1:0-21689 GCA_029255725.1 Scrobipalpa atriplicella | reverse complement strand
CGGAATCATTAGAATTTTATGATCGTTTTAAGGGGTTTCGATAAAATATAGATTTTTTTCCACATGTTGTAGTTTTTAACTGCATCAAATTGAAAAATTAAAATGGGTAAGTATCATAAATTAATGCAAAGCTGAAAATTTCCTAAAAATCCTTTCAACCTTTGAATGATTTGTTTATACATATATACAATATTGCTGTATAACCACATAATTCCTGCTACATAATAAACCTACCTACACCAACTATAGAGAGTATATAGACGCTGAAGTGTTTAGCTCATTGTTAATTCAGGAATCTACATAATTACAGCTTACCTGACAGACAATAGCTCAAGTTAACTAAAATCAAACCCATGTACGCACATTGTCGCAGGATTTCCTGGCCTAATATACTTGGGCATATTGCGTTGGAGGTTTCTGATATATATGTCATATTCATATCATTCATATACTGTCCAAGTGGTTGATTAAACTGCCCGATTATGGAGGGTATATTCTGCTATATTTTTAAAATAATATGGAGCTTATTTAGTTAAATTAGATTATCGTAGAGATTTTCAAGTAGGTATGTAGGTAGGTAGTAAATGACAGACCGTCCATCGCTGCTCTGAGTTGCTAGAGAGTTTAAAGCAACACGCGAAAACAAATGAAAAAAATAATAATATTATTTTCCCAAACGAAATAACTACCTATTTGTATGGGAAAACCATTTTTTTTTCATTTCCTGAAAGATTTTCCTGTTAATGGTTGTACAGTTACATTCCCTGTGAGTTTGCGGTCGTCCGCTGTCCCTTACATTACACCCGGTATAAAATCAATCAGCAAGTACGAGGTTCCGTACAAATTATAAGGTTTAAATTACAAATATACGGGGTGTAAGGGACAGCGTCCCGCAATCTTAAAGGGGTTGCTCAGTCAACGATACTGAACAACTACACCAGGTTTTTTTTTTCAGGAAATGAAAATAAAAATTTGCTTTTTCATACAAAATGACCACATTGATCTGACAATTTGTATGGAAAAGCAAAAATTTTTTTTCATTTCCTGAAAAAAAATCCTGATGATATGTGTTCAGTATCATTGACTGAGCAACCCCTATCAGTTTGCGGGACGCTGTCCCTTACACCCGGTATTGTTCGCCCAGTCAATTCTACGAACTACTTATTAATAATTATTGATCAAAATCTGATTTAGGTATATTATGTTTGAAGTTACTAATCATAGGGAAATTAGTTCGAACATTGGTAGCAATTCGTGGTTGCAAAATACGCGACTTAACTAATATAAGACCATACCTGTCACTTTCTATCATGAGAGAACAGAACGGGATAGCAATAATTTTAGTTGAGATTTAGTTAATTCGGGATGGTTACGAATCGGGCCCATTGATATATCAATTAACTGCGAGTATCAATTATTCCTCAAACATACCTAATATTACCATAGTAGTAACTACTAATAATTATAACATTCTGTGATAATATACAATGCATCATGTTAGTACTAACTAACTACACAGTAGTAGGTACCTACCTAGGTATATGTAGTAGGTAAGTAGGTAGGTAATAAAATAAGAAGGTATATTTATTTACGATTTTTACTTCACTGAGTGCTGAAGGTTAGAGTAGTAGTATTGTATTTATAATAAATATTTTTTATACTTTACTAAAAGTTTGAATAATACACTAGTAATACATATTTTTTGCATCTTAAATCTAAATCGTGAGAACTCATAATATTATAAATGAAATAGAGAAAAAAAGTGTGAAAATCACAGTATGTTAATGTTATTTGAAGTTGATAGTGCGGGTGGATGCGGGTGGCACGCGCGGTAAGTGCCGCCCCTCGTCATTGACAATCGCGGGTTCGGCGCCCCGGTGGGACAAATTCATATGACAATAGAATCGATTCTGTCTCAGTAACTCTACTTTTTGCCACAAACTTTCATAAATGTATTATTTTAATAAATACTTACTTAGTAATTGAATCACAGAATTGGATCAATCGAATGGAATAGAACTAGTAAAAAGTTTGATTGTGGTAGTTTAACTACAACATTTAACTATTGAACATTATAATATTGTATAGCCTTAAAAAATATTTACGTATTTTCTTTTTTATCTTTTTAGTTGATTGAGATCCGCATTATCTTTAAAGACTTCCCAAAGATTATTTTTCAGCCATCCGATCATCATTATAGAGTCATCATCTCGAATCTGCCATCATTATAGAGCCATAACTTCTACATCATTAGCTTTGGAAACTGAGATTGGGTCGGTAACGATGTCGTCACTTCGTCACCATTCACATTCACCCGGGTCACAGTTACCCGGGTCACAAATACCCGGGTACAAGACACCCGGGTCCATTGAGACCCGAAACAGTTTGTAGCACCCGCTTGTGATAGACAGGAAATAATAGGTATTCCGCAGCAGCCACGACTGACATATTGCCCCCAACGTCCGCCCAGAATCCCCACATTTATATTCCAGAGACGAACCCCTCGATCCCAGATAATGCTTTTACAATAACGATCTCGAGACGACGAATTCCATTCCAATACGCCACTCGTTATACTCGTTTATTATGGAAATCTTATTTCCAGAAATTCTCGCCCTTGTAGGAAACTAATAAGAATAACAATAGGGAATTAATTATGAAACAGTTGACCTTCCGATAAACGGGAATAGATAATGCCACCCGATTTCTATTTGGGAGGTTCACAAAGGAAATGTGCCGTTAGCGAGGCATCCGTTTCGCGTTTGTGTTCGAGTTGGGGCGATAAGAAATAAAGTAAAACAGCGATTGAACACTTAAGTACATCCCGCATTGCAACTGTAGAAGATTCCTTTTGGTTGGCGGAGCGGGCGGGTGCAAGACCAGTGTTTCCAACTGTACCGTATTTTCGGTAAAAACACTGTATTTGGCATAAATCGATCACCTATCATGAGCGGTAGATCTAGTAGTATAATAACCGAACGGTCCGGTAGCACAAGTCAAGACAACTGCCTGCGCGACCAGACTCGGGAAGAGAATGCCTATTTGAAACACTTGCTAAACTTAGCTATACCATATTTTAATCAAAATGAAGAGTGTTCAACCGGATCTACCGTAATAACGCAAAACATTTCGTATTTTTAGAAGAATTCTACCATACTCTTGAATTCAGAGTTGGTAACATTCTCTCAGAGAGCCGAAATCGCACAATTCCCTCTGCCCCGACTCCGGCAGATGGTGAATAAAAGTAAATTGCAGTGCACCTTGCGCGCCGCCGCCTGCTTTCCCACGATATCAAACCTGCGATCTTCTTTTGAGACCATCCGATGTGAAATTCATTCACAAACAACTGCTACAGAGGAAACCGAGCCTTATAAAAATGTACGACAATTTCAGTTTATTGCATAGTTGCTTTCTGAAATTGTGCTCCTTTGTGTAGGGTTAGCTTTAATCAATGGTAGGAACTACTGACCCCTCGGAACAATGTTCTGGACCAGAATGAATAATCTACATATACCTACTCAAAGCAGTGTACTAACTACGCCGCGTGAATGGAATTAAAACCCAAATAATTAAATCAAAACAACGCTTTATTCGTTCTCTGGTATCTGCATTCTCCAAAGGATCTTCAAAACTAAGAGAACTATCACTTGAATTCACAGCAAGTAAACAGAAAGTTCACCGAGCTGCAAATTTTTCTCTTTTCTCTAAAATTAAAAGGCTTAAGTTGCTTCCGTGTTCACTGCAGGCGGGAAGCGAATGGCCGCGCAAAATTCCCTGTTTCAAAGTTGAGAGAGTTTAGAGACGAAGGTATTGTATGTTGCATGTTCTTCTTTAGGAGCCATAGAAAAACAGCTGCTTCTATTCCCGGGCATACTGTAGAAATCGTTAGATGAGGTTTGAGGATGAGGGTTTGGGTGTAGCTATTGCAAATGAGGTGAAAGCTTGACAACCTGTCACTACAGCAATCACACCGTTTCTTTCTAAAATTACCCTCAATCCTTTAAAGAAAACGCTCCACTATGACGTCATAATCATAACACTCTGCCTACCCCGAAAGTGGTACAGGCGTGACTATATCGACATGAGTCGAAGTCGAAATAGTTTTCAGACGGTATTGTATAGAAGTGGGGTAACGGCGGGACCCAGAGATGTATCAGACGAACACTACGTCTCAATATGCAATAAAAAGGGGAACGTATACCACCTCACCGCCGGGAGGATTTCTCGAACGAACACCTGAACTAGATTACCTACTGTATCCGCGCTATAAAAGTGGCGTACAATTGCGAGATTGTGACCCTAGCATAAGGGCGAACTTGAAAAGGGCCCTCGAGCTATTCCGTCGGTATTATGACGGAAGAGCCGGATTTCATTCCGATTTACATAAACAGTTTTGCGCGGAACCCTTGAGGTAAAACCAGCCGTTGTTTCGCTTTTCCCCATAAATCCAGTTTAAGCCAGAGATTTTTTAATCTTTCTCAAGATATTTTTCTTCATTAGTCTCGTGTGCGCTTTATTTTGCTACGCTCGTGATATACGGTCGTTTTAGTTAAGTGAGTTCTGAAATGTAGAGTCAGCTAGTAGCGTGAAGTAGGTTTTGGAACACACTAAAATTGGATACTTGTACTTAGTAAGATATAGTGAAGAAGATAAATAGTGCGTATCTACATCGCAAAAAAAAATTTCCTTTGTAGATTTTTGTCATACAATGAACTGAAAGATGGAAGTGTGACATAAAAGCAACGACGCATGTAGACACCAATAAAACTGGCAGTTTACGGGTCTGTTTATTCCAGTAGTAAACATTTCAGGAAAAACAAAACGACCACGTCCTATATCGCTTGTTACGTATAAAAAGTTGAGCAGATTAGTAAACACAAAAGTGTAACTGTCTCTGTGGCCTAGTGGTCTGAGCTTTGGAATTTCCGAGGTCATGGGTTCGATTCCCACCACAACATGTAGAATAATAATTATCATATCACTTAGTAAGTTTGTTCCTGATTTATTTAGGAGATTGCAGGCCCAGTCGCCAGATCTATTGTTGACAATCTGTACAGCTGCTACGAATTGGAAGAAGTTACTTAATTAATAGTTTCTAATTCTTGATTGTTTTTTTTTTGCCACAATATCTATATGCTATGTGCTATAATATAATTTGGGCAAATATATGAGTGGTTTGGTGGGTAGTTTGCTATTCATATTAAGCTGCAATTTGTCTGTAATTTTGTATAAAAATCCTTCGTAATGGAAGGCTAAATTTCGTAAAATGAGCTTCATCATCCATCTATGCATGTCGGGGCGTAATAAAGGGAGCCTGCTTTGACTTTGGCCCGCCGGTTTATATTGCAAAGCTTACCTCGTATATAATCACGAATGCAATATAATAGTTTCACAGACTTCTGCACTTTTTTGTGTAGTTAAGTTAGTATAATGATTTTTATGATAATTACATAAGTTTAGACCGCTGCGAATACATTAGAAGGTAATATTTATTCTGCGCTCCAAACATAGACCTTACTTCACCGTCGTTAAATTTCCAAAATTGCATTGTGCCTACACAATCTTTCTGCACAGAACCCTGGATCCATTGTAGTACATCAAAAGAACGGGGCCAGAAGGCGAGTGGTCGTGAATAATTGAGGTTCGCTTGCGCGGGGAAATCTTTACAAAACTCATTGGAAACTGCGCGAGCGCTGCACACGTGTGAACTGAACATAATGCACGATCTTGGGGATTGAACGAACAATACTGCTTTGAAGCGAAATTGAGCTATGATAGATTAAAAGTTTTCACTACTTATAAGTATAAATGTAGGATATAGAGATGGAGTAATAAAAAGCTAAGAGTGCTAGGCCGTTGAAGCAAAGTACCCGAAAAAAGTGCTACTGTACCTCAAATTGCGGATAAACTTCATATTATATTATTATTTACATTACTTTAATGTTATGACTATGAGTTGTTCTTACTTGCAGAGAACAAGAAACAATCATAGTAGTAATTTTTCAATATGTTTGGTGTACACGCACACACTAATATAAGCACTATACTTAAGTATGTAAAAATATGAAAAGGAGCTTAGTTCTTTCCAAGGTTCTAACACGTTTTGCTCTTTTTTAGAAAAGGACAACCGTAGAAGCAGAGCCTTAAAATACACAAAGATTAAGTAAAAACAGCCAAGTTAAAAGTGCATGTAGTTGTAAATTATGAGGGCACCACCAGCAGTAAACCCTCAAGGAAATGGAGCATGCACAGACATTACTTGGGAAAAGCTACCGTTTAATTTGCACAGTAGTTGTTTCCCCGCGCCAAATATTTCTTGTGTTGACTTCTTTGTTTCAGAGCCAGGTTTTAATAATGCAGCTTATTTTGTAGAGGAAAAAAAATTAGGCTTTATAATTTATTTTAGTTAGAGGACAGTGTTTTTGAAGTTTTCTGTGCATTTACCTACCTAGTAGACAAAAAATCATGGTTCAAAGAGTGATATTACGAGTTAATTCGATACTGCTGGATTGCAATTTGATTCTGAGATGAAAACCCGTCATGACAGTATTATAGTAAAGTATGTTTTTAAATTACCTTTAAAATATCCCAGAGGTGCGTAAAATGCCTTTTATAATACCGTCTTGCTCTGTCTGTCCCTCAAGGCGTATTGCTTTTTAGATAAGTATAGGTGGTTATAGTTATGAGTATTATGCTGTATCTTATATTCAACCAACCAGCCATATTAATGACTTACGTTGGTATGACGTGTTAATCATTTCAAATGCTAATGCCTCGGAGGCAAGTTAATCAGATCTCAGTTAATCACATTCAAGAGATTTGTCATGTGTTGAGAGTATATTAACATTAATAAAATAAGATTAAACACGTCGAATACCTACAGGCATTTTTATAACAACTTGCTGACAACTTTACATTCTTTATTCCCAGGTGACCAGGTCGCTTGGAAACAATTTAAATAATTAATACATATAATAAATAATTAATATCAAGTAGAAACAAAAATTTATTTGTGACTTTTTGTGCCAGAGAGCCGGAAATTGTCCCACTCAGCATAAAAAATATATCCACCGATTAATTACGTATGCGATTGTGTACCCTTCTTGAAAACTCATCCTAATCATCTAGTGTCGTCGTTCATTGTTAACGGTACTACTGGTAGTGTGGCTGGTAGTGTCGTTAACAAACAGGGGAAGAAACGTCCACTGCTAAATCTTCCCCAATAGAATTTCAACCTGGATCAATATAATACTATCTTATTAGTGTGGCAAACTTCTAAGATTCTAGTAAATCTATAGACCTGTCCTCGCTAATGTAAGAGCTATGTATTGTTAATGGTTTCCGATCTAATGCCAGGTGAGCTTAGGGTTAGCAGGTGGAAAGTCCTAAGAATAGGCCTGATTTCCATTGAAAAATCTTTGGATAATTATTATTGCTATTCGTATTTTTCTCGCAGAATTCATTCAATTATTCATTCATCATCCATTCATTCAACGATTTTAGATCTTAATATATTAACATAAAAATATTCATAAAATAACTTTTTTTTATCCATAATGGGGTATAATGGGGTATGCAGACCATCAAGGATCTGAACAAAGGTCGTTCCTACATGTTTCACTCAGTTTTGAGGGTTATTTCAGCTGTAGTGATTTGTCCTGACAAGAGCTTACTTTGTCCTCCTGGACATAATAATTCTGATTCTGGTAACCCTATATGAGCGTCCATTCTGAGGGTCTGGATGACAGTTAGTAATACTACCTATATATTGTGTGCTCTTACCTAAATCCCTTTGATGTAATTACGGTTTTGGACGTAGTGATAAAGGAATCATTAATCATTCATAGTACGAACTACTCTGTGGTATGAAATTTTATTAGTGGTCAATAAATACATATTATTAATATTGTTATTACTAGTGATTGATACTCAAATCTAGGTCAATTCGACTAGCGATTGAAACCTGCACTCTTTGTTTATTGAACCTCTTATATTAATATTAGTAACAACTAAGTACATTGTTACTCGAGACAAGACAAAAACAATAACCTAAACATCCTCATGTTACTTACAACTGCTTATTGTACAATATTTGACACGGCTTACTTGTTTGTTTTGAGACAAGACTTGTGCCTCGACGTTTCGACCATATGCGATGGTCTTCCTCAGAAGCTCGTTCGTTCGTTGTGCTTATTGTACAACAAAATTTTCCATAATGAAAAAGAGATGCAAGCCTTATTTTATTTCGACCCACAGTGTCACTATTCAATCGAGAAACGATGGCAAATTGAATCA
Organism: Scrobipalpa atriplicella; assembly: GCA_029255725.1. NCBI lineage: Eukaryota > Metazoa > Arthropoda > Insecta > Lepidoptera > Gelechiidae > Scrobipalpa > Scrobipalpa atriplicella. The sequence goes on along the minus strand of JARACY010005468.1, from coordinate 13,394 downwards.
TAAAAATACAAGTAACCACACCGTGGGAATCACGGTAATAGTACCTCTGCGGGGTGAGTGAGACTTGAACACACCTGGCGCAGATTATACAATACCGGACCGATATATAATTGACTCGCAAGATGCATGTTATGTTGCGAAAGTTGCATTTATTTGAATCTTGTGAAACAAACAACGCTTCTCTTAGGTGATTTTGTAATTATTATGGGTTTTGTAGTTTTAACACAGTTTTAAGGCTTTTTAATTGGTGCATTGAATGCGGAACATTATAATCACAATATCTATTTCTTGCGACTTACGCGGGCCTTTTATGTTCCTTGGGAAAAATTTACCTGTTTCATGGGTAAAATCATCTCCCATCGGGAATGTAGTTTAGTTACTTACACAGATAATCATGTAGAGTAAACTTTACGAATAATAGTAATTTAGTGTACGTTCCCTGTTTACCAAAACACTACTAGCACAAATACTTACTGCAAACTCCACATGCAGATAGATGCACACTCCATGCCATATACGAGGTGTAAGGGACAGCTTCCCGCAAACTGATAGAGGCTGCTCAGTCAGCGAAATTCAACAACTTTCACCAGGAAATTCATTAAAAAAAAACAAATAATGTCTGATCGAGGTGGTCATTTTGTATGTGGAAGCAAAAAAAAAAAAGTTATTTCCTGAAAGAATTTCTTGTTGAGTGAGCAACCCCTATCAGTTTACGGGAAGCTGTCCCTAACATCCGGTACCTATAGATAGATGTAGGTACTATGCAATGCATGTCATGGGAATCGCCTGTACTGGTCCGTACGCCTGCAATCAAACATCGCAGCACCTGGACGGAGCTTGTTCTGCACTCGCACCTGCAGTTTTAATGAGCCAAGTGCCAATGCTATCCAGAACTAGAGATTGTACTATGGATGAATGTGTGAACAAGGTGGATTGTGAAGTGTATGTTTACTAGATTTAGCTTAGTAACTTATTAGTAATCTGTGATTTAGCCTAGATATAGATAGGTATTGTCTTACTGTGGCGTGAGGAGATTTGACGAACAGATATAATTACTCACGTATACCCACCCCTTACGGGACAGGCAAGGCGTCAATTTTACGTTGCTCCTTGTTTTCCAGGCCTATTTTCCATGGCATAAGAAAAAAATTGGTAAAAAGCTATACCAGATGTTTATAAAATGTTAGCAAACTTTTCTAAACACCAGCATTTAGTCTAGAGGTATTTTTATACTCTTCACGTATGCCTCCACCTAGGCCTGTACAATGAAGGGGGTCACCTCTTGCCTTACAAATTAAAAGGCTCATTATTTTAGCGAGCGCACGTTCTGAGTAGAGAAAAGGGTCTTTTGTTCGGTGCAAAACACTTGGGCGAGTCAATCGGGCCGAGCTTTGTGCCTCGCAAATTAATGACTGCTTCGATTCCCGGGCCGGCCACTCGGGCAACACACTCGTGTTCTGTAGTGTTAGGTTTCAAACCCTCTAGTTGGATATGAATTTAATGCCTAGAGGCTGAACTTGTGAATGTAGCTGTAGAGCTATTTTGTGAAGTTAGGGTTGTTTGGGAAAATGTGCAAGTTTTATAGGAGTTTGAAATTAAATTTGAAACTCAATATTTTCAAAATGTTTATTGTTGAGCGTATGGAGATTTTGAAATTGAAATTCTCCTTCTAGTAAAACTTTTTACTTTATATGCCCAAAAGTTTTTTTTTAATTCGGGCATAACTTTTCCTTATTTGTTGTTGGAATTATTTTGTTATAGCGCAAATAAAATGTTATTAGGTATTAAGTATGTGTAGTGTAAAATAGATGGCAACTTGCGAAATAACGTCGATTTTCGATTTTAAGATTGCGCAATAGCTGTCCGTTACGAGAACAATTATCATTTGCATAACAAAGAAGACCTTACCGTGTGAAAGTCGACTTACATCCCCTTACTGCGATTCCACACTATAATTCATATCAGCTGCGATTGCGTTCCCACCGAGCGAGATTTCTCCCCTACAGGTAAATACTGACAAGGTAAGACGAAGGGGCATAACAAAGAAGGGTTCCTAAAGGAACTCATTGTGTGCGCTTACGCAAGGACCCACGTGCGCGCGCGATCCCACGGGGTAGCGGGGAAGGGAAACTCTGGAGCCATATATAAGGGTGATCGGGACCTAACGGTCTCACTTCCGAATTCTGCGAGCTACAGTGACGACCCCGGGGTGTACACCCTGGGGTCTTTGGACGAAGGTTCTGAGAAAGTTTATCTAAAGTTTGACACAGTGACTTTAAAATTATAAACCTAGATTGATGGTTGAAAGTAAAGTTGTTACGTGTAGATAGAGCTGTTTCAAATTGATACAGTTTTTGCTGCGTGCGCTTGGGAGAAATTGAATGGTAAGTTTATAATTAGTTTTCCTCATAACGTAAAATTTTTACGATCTGTTTTTTTAGTTTTAAGTTATCTAATCCTGCACGCTCGTGTATATCTGTGACGTTGTTTTCATATTACTTAGCATAGGGGTTAAAAATCTACGCGCCTGAAAACTACTTTGGTTTTAAATGTCTCTCAGAATTTTAAAAGTGTTTAAAAACTACTTTTTTACTTCAAATAGATATGGCTCTATAATGTTTTTTTATATTGTTTTAGATGTAAAAGAATCGATAGCACCTTGCTAGATCAATGGCAAACACCTTGCCGCATCACATCAAAGTATCATCACAACATTGGCTCCACACAAAATTCCAAATGTTCCACCACAGCGAGGAGGTCTTCAAAATCAAGACAGGCTGATCAACAGAAGTTTCGAACACACCCAAAAACGAGGACAGGTGAAACAATGATTTTTCTAGTATTTTCTAGACGCCCAAAGATAGTTAGGCATTTAGATAAGTTAGCTTAGACATTCGACCGTGTTTGAATTTACCCGTAAGATGTAGACTTAGAGTAGGTTAGGGTTTAGTAGCATACCAAAACAGTTTAGTATTCGCCTTAATGATCGGTGTTGTTTGTTTTCATGCAGTTTCGTTATGATTATTACATGTTACGTTACGTTTGAAACTTCGGTTGCCGTTTCACTAGTTTTTGTTGTAATTTTCGATGTTTTCATCCGCGTTGTTTTGGACTAAAAATTCACGTGTTAAGTTTCACACCCCCAGCTGAACTGGGTGAAAAATGTTACGTTTAACGTTATTCGGGTGTTTTTTTTCCCATATCCACTGTACCCTGACGTAATTTTTGTTGATTTTTCTGTTAAAAACCCAATCTGCAGTTGTATGTTAGCAGATAGTTGTCACGGACATTGAGTTTTTGTTTTGTTGTTTACTCAGGAAAATTCATACGTTCAATAGATTTAATTAAATATACCTACTGAAATAATGTTTTTGTATTCACCAAAGTTCCGGAAGTAATTTTATTCAAAATAAGCAATTCCAAGTACTTATTGTTTTATTAGAATTTCAAGTTTTTGTTTTGTTAATAACTTCAAGATGGCCGTGTATAACAAAATATTTAAACTAATTATTAATTCAATTTTGAAAAAAAAAATTAGAATAGTTTTTGTTACAATTTTAGTTGTTTGTTCAAAATTGCACACGTTCATTGTTACAAAAAATATCCAAAATCCGTTAGACGTAAAATTCAGATTTCACACAAATTGTTTTTGTTTCCTTTTAAGTTTTTGTTTTGTTTGTTTGTTTAAAAAAAAGAATGCAAAATTTTGTAATTGAAAACATTTCCTTGGTCTCATTCGTCGATGTTTCTTGTTGATTTTCCGTTTTCTTTTGTTGATTTTGCAGCGGTTCCTGAAATAACAGTATCCAAATTTCAATTTGAATCGCAGAAATTTTGCGTTACCAAAATTGTTACCATCAAGTTTGTTTCATTTTGTTGCCATCTTTCTGATAAGTTTTGTTGATGTTCTTTGTTGATTTAACTGTTTCTAACAAGTTGAGTTTTTGTTTTGTTCGATGATACTGGTATCCCGAAGTTATATTCCGCCTAAGCAAGTGCTTCTTGAATCTTTAATTGACTTTCTTTGAAAAACAGAACAAAATTTAGTACATCAAGTATTATGTAATTAGAATTACATCCTACCGTTGATCACGATTTTGACTTCACCTTCATTTTATTGTTGATTTGATTTGTAACGTTGATTTTTTGTTTGTCACTGATTGGAACGGTCACGATGTGCCTTAACACCTCAAGTGCCTAACCTACTTTCTTGTTACCAATCAATTTTGGACCTTGTGTTTGCCTTTTGATAGAGTTGACTATTAATACAGATTGAATATTTTAATTGTTCATTACCTAGGTACACCGCACTATCTATAATGAGTAGTTATTTTTCTAAAACAATAACACTGTAGGATATGTCCTTTTGTAAATTTTGTACATATTTTTGGACATTGACTTAAATTTTATCCAAAGTATTCGATCTGTCTGAATAGATTAACTTTATCAAAATGCGTTTATTTATTGTATGTAACGTCATTTAGCAACTCTACCTTATGTTTTCCTCCTGTTACTTTTATTTTTAATTTATTTGTACCAATTTTTTCTTCCTAATTTGTATCTCAGTTTTCCAACAATATTTAAAATCACTGCATTTTCATGTGCATCTAGCCCCTATCTACCCGATATAGAGTTGCTAAAATGGTGCTGGGCGCTGTTTGTTCGGACGTTGATTACAGCTTAATGAACATTTTATCCCCCATGAAGTTGTTTTAATATTTAGCAGGCGTAATGGACAATTCGTATTCAATGTGCAAAGTTGATTCCCACACAGTTTTGGTATTAATTGCTTTGTTTAACGTAAAATACAAACTGGTGAATTCGAAAATGAGTCCGTTTAATTTTGAAATTGGAACGTAAATTGACTACGGGGATAAAATGCTTATTACGCTACACTTGTTAATGTTATTGTTGGTTAATATTGTTTTGTTTGGGGTTACTCTTAGCACATAACAATCACACTATGTCACTATACGGTATGAAGCTGGTCTTTATAGAAGTATCATTGGCTTAGTGGGAAAGTTAATTATTGGATCAACCCTTTCTGTTATCGTTACTTAATTTTTAAGAGTTGAGTTGTTGTTAAGTTTTGTGATATTGTTATGTTCTGTTTCTTCAAACGGCTGTGTTTCTGTTTGTTAGTTTTATGTTAAGTTTTCGTTTTAACTTGATTTCATTGTTTCTTGTTTCTTTTTGTTTTTTGCCGACATTAAGGCCCATGTAAACCATTCATAAAATAGTTTTTCTTAGAGTAATATAATTTCAGCATTAGATGTAAGAGTTGCTTTGTATAAACTGATTGGAGTTAAAACTAAAGCTTTGTATAAAATTAACAAATAAGTTAGTGTAAGTGAAAGGTAATTTTATTAAGAGAAGTATGTGTGTAAGTGATTGGTTGTGTGAATAAAAAATAGAAACACAAAAGCGATTTTTATTCAATGTCCCTTTTAAACCCTTTTTGTATGCTCACACAAAAAACAATGTTGATTAGGTAGGTAGTATAATTCATATATTAATTAATAATAATAAATAAATTAAATTAATCAAATGAAATAAAACATTTTGTTAGGCTACGTAAAATACCTAATCTATGGTTCGTAGTCAAAATAAATCAATTTTGTATTCGGGTCTTTTGCTGTTATTAATAAATCAAAAATGAAATTTCATCCGTGAGGAGTCTAGGAGTGATTCTGCCCACGAAATTAAATAACTACTCTCAAAAAATAATTAAAAATGGTCTGGTAGTCCGGGTAGTCCATAACTCGATCAGTTGACTATTTGTATAGGAAGTCCAATTGTTGTTCAGAATCATAAGGAAATCACTTGCCTTTCCAGGTTTTATTAAAGTCAAAGTCAAAGTCAAATTGTCTATTGCAAATTTGCAAACCATATGGTACATTATTATTATGGTTATTGCGGTATTAAGGTACGAATGTTTACATTTGCAAACAAACAAAGCACATTGAGAATTTCTTTTTAAAGCAAAAGCTTAGGAAAATTAATTAATTATAACTTTAAAATTATTAAAATCAAACTAAACATTACCTCAAAATCCAAATTTATTATCGCAAATAGCAAACACAGAGTTTTCACGGAGCTAACCCTCGACGTAGAGTCGTCTCCAAACCTTCAGCTGAGTGAGGAAGTAGGCCACCGGCGTAAACCAGATAATTAGCATCACGATTACATGTATTAGCTTCTCCTGTAGGACAATAGGAAAGGAATTAGTGGATAATCCCTAAGACTTTCACATTTTGGCCCTTTGGTCGTGCTACAGTAGCGCTCTTCTTCTTGCAGTGGGGGTTCGATTCGATCGACCCGATGAACCCTGGTGAAAATTTTTAAACCGCCTAATAGCACAGCTTGGACACGAAAAAAAACTCATCAAGGTAACTCAACGGAACATGATTTCAAATAAAAGGTGTAACAAAAATAATCTGTTCTGAGACGTCTACGCGTGACTATGAAGCATGCAACTGCTGTGAAATATCGAGTAAACATTACATATAACCGTGGTAATAATCCCGTTTAAAATAACAATCGAATTGTTCTGAGAGGCTCCACTATATTCACAAAAAATGTTATTGCTCTTTCCTGGATTCTTTGGATTAATCCCTTTCATCTAACTAGTTATTGGGATGTGATAAGAGTTTGACCTTTGAATTTATTTGTATTTTCATAGTACGTTTATTCGACGATCGAACATAAGTACACCGCCCGCCCAACTTCAGGCTAGGCTTTAAATTGGAAAATCATAAAGTTTTTGAGTGCTTTTAATTTGACACTCTGATCCTCGGCGGGGTACCTAACCTACTGATGATATTTGACGCCGGCCGATTCATCACTGCGGCGGTCTGGCGTCACACACACGAGCTTTGCCGCAGCACAGCTGTTAACAACGTCCTACCGAGCATCTTGAGCTACGCAGCACTTTGCAGAAGATATCTTACCCCATTTGACACTTTGACCCTCGGCGGGGTGCTGATGAGATGCCCGGTTTGCGCCCAGGTGCGACGAGGCACGTTGAACGCCGGCCGATTCATCACTGCGGCGTTCTGGCGCCACACACACGAGCTTTGCCGCAGCACAGCTGTTAACAACCTCCTTCCGAGCATCTTGGACTACGATGGGACTACGCAATACTTTCGTTGTATTTATTTCTATGACTGATTTGTGCCAAAAATATTCCTCAAGTTGTAGAACTGTTCTCATTCAAATTTGGAATGTCAAAACAAAACTATAGTTTACGGAAAAGTACTAAAAAGTTTTTCATTTAAAGTTTGACTCAAGTTTCCCCCAAAAAGATCCCTTTTGGCACAGCTTTTGGGTGGTTTTGTTCCTGGGATTCCCCCCGACAACCCGAGGGAATCGAACCCACTTCCTCCCTTGAACTAGAAGAACACAAAGGTCATACCTAAGTATTTGTCAATTTTACTTGTTAAAAACGAAACGTTGCACATTTTTTTTCAATTTTTCCTTATCTGTTGTTTTTTTATTGAGAACTAGACTCTACAAAAATAAAATTGTAATTTTACTTCGAATCCGTCCAAAGTCGACTATGAGTTTGGAAGTTATTCGGCAGAGATAAAATTTCGGTCAGTCAGCGAATTCGGACATTCCATGTCCCGTTGCTTGGAGCAAGGCCAACTGGTTATCTGCTACTGCGGACCAAACTCCACTAAACCTATTGTGAATTTACCTAGTTCTGTGTACAAGCAAAACACTATCTATTCGTTCGTAGTGTCCCACATTCGCAGATCTAGTGTAATGAAGATAGTTTTAGGAACGGAAAACACAAGTTTGCCTCATGCAATCTCGTCGCTTAGCCTCTTCTTAATTGCTTAACTTTAGCCGGAGAGCTTCCGCTGTCGCTAGATTCGTTAAAGTTTACGCATACTTTACTTTAAATAAGATAGCGAACTGCGGTAGAAACCAACTGGGAAATTAACAAGATTTTTAGTTGTTGAACTGTGCAGGGCCGCCTGTAGGAGGCCCTGGATAGGGGCCGTTCAAGTATTACGTAAGCACTATAGGGGGGCGGGGGGGTCTTTGCTTTGCTTATTTTTGATGACATGGGGGGTGGTGGGGGGATCTAGATGGTGATTACGTCAGCAGTAATTAATTACTTTTTTACACATCTGGCAACCCACACATTGTCTATGTTTTGAAAACGAAATGCATTTCCGGGGATTCATAAAAATAATGAATAAGTTTAGGTACTTAGTTTATTATAGTGAAAACTTCTTTAGCGGCGTTGTGCACTTTTTTGGAATGGGTAAAAATTTTAGTATTGTCCACCACAGGAGTCATTCCGCAACAGTTACACCAGTCCCTCATAACTTTAGATCTCCCAGACCAAACGTACATTGGATTGCAAAAGGCAGTCATCCTTAACACATGCCGTATAGTGTATAAGTTTCTACAAACAAACATACCGTTGATAACCACACCAAATGTTCAAGAGGACGTCTACTTGGCTTAGGCCCGTGACGTCTGAAATACCGGTTTTCAAAAAGCCGAGATGGTATAACTAAAAAGACAAAATAATAATATTAATTATGAATGAGCATAAAATGGGCTAAGCATAAGATTGAAAATATAAAACGTAATCCAGTCATATGCTTTTTTATTACAAACAAGATAAAGTACCACGAAATATGGGGGAGATACTTTTGCTTTTACATTTTATATTAAAATCTGTTTCAGACCAATTCAAAGTCAATTGCAGCTGACAATTTCAGTAGTTCAAGCTATAATTCCATAAAATTTTGAATGTTGCTCCATGCTAGTTCATCTGATGTGCTTGTTCCTTCAATGCCCGTGGCAATGTTCAAAATGTGAGGGTCGCCTGAACTGAGCGCGCTGCGCAGGCCAGCCAGCATAAGTGCGCGGTCCCGACTTTTCTTCAGGAGCCTCTCAGTCCGCTCCTTCGTAGTGATCAGCTTCCTTTGATCCATCTGCACTCGCTTCACCTTACTCGTCACCAAGTTTATGTAATAGTCTATCTGTTTCTGCATTTTGTCCAACGTCCAATAGAATCCTAAGTCTGCGAGCACTATCACCAGGAAGGCGAAATATATCGCGGCGATTCCAAGACCAAAGTATTGTAGCTTGGGATCCAGAGAACTGAGGAAAGGGCAGTCATCGCTAAGGGTCGCACAACTCCAGAAATACGAGGGTGATAGTATAACTTCCTCGTCGTCATCAAGATTCATTATGACAGCGTCGGGTTTGTTAGTAGACTACAGTAGTATAAATGTAATTTCCTTCATTGGGTTATTGAAATTTTTAGATGCGTAAATTAAATTTTTAGATAGCATGCAATTCAATTAAATTTTTTCTGGGTTGGTGATTATTTTTTTCGGTAATTTTAAGTTTTTTTTTGACATGAGATGCAAAACAGAAATTTCTGCGATGTCAGCCAAACAGAATATAAATAAAACTATGTCAGCAGAGGGACCAGAGATAATAGCTCTAATTTTTATAATGAGTACATCAGTGGAGTACATGAAAATTAAAAAAAAATGAATAGAATTGATATTTAGGATGAGCCCTGACTGGGAGACAGTGTTCGAGTAAAGTTTTGGACGAAAAGTAAAGTGGAGAGAAAATCACAGAAAAATGTTGAAAATTTACCAAATCACTAACAAAATTATACTTTCGATAACAGAACCAGATTTCTAACTTTCTCTTCTGATTCTTACAATCGATAGATTCCAGCTGATCCCAGACAAAGGCAAACTTCTCTAAGTTCAAAAATGCCGACTTGATACTTTACAGAGATTATGATTTCTAGGTGTAACTATAACTCAACTTGCGCCAACATTGTTTCAAAATAGAGGAAATTCCTTTCGCTGTTCAAAGAAAATACGATACTGTAGTCATCGGAGCGAAAGCGGCAATGGCGAATAAAAGGCGCGACGCCTCGCTTGAGGCTATATCGAATTCTTTGGACCGGTCGAGTCTTGGCGGGTGTCATACTGGAACGTACGACAATGGTGCCGATTGCCGATTCTGTTGTAAACCGAACTTAACTTATTTTAGTTTGGTCCTGTCACTTTCTAAAATTTGAATAAAATAGAGGCAGAAATACAACAGCTGGATATAATTCTGTCAAAGTGACGTTAAATAAGGCGACATCATGGGTGGCATGGGCGATGGTGTCGCGTTAAACATCACTTTGATGTATTTCTGTCTCTATTTTTATTCAAATTTTAGAAAGTGACAAGACCAAACTAAAATAAGTTAAGTTCGGTTTGCAACAGATTCGGCACCAATATTTCACAATACTACGATGCGAAGATGTTAAAATGATATGATACACGGTGGTATGCATACCCGTAGCAAAGCAAAACAAAAGCTTAATTATTCGCGTCATATTTTGAAAACGCATTACTTACCTGTTTTCCTCCGAGTCTAACATGGTGTTGAAGATTATATTTTATTACTAAAAAATACTTATTATTTAAGGCTAGCAATACTGTGCTAGGCTCTCTTCTATAGCAACCACCAATGGTGTCGTGTGTGTCTCACAAGAATAAATATTCAGTTAATTTGAAAATCATCGTGTTTCCTTTATAACTGACCAAACAACTCTACAAATTGGTCCTTCGAGCCGGATATGAACCAGCGACCTACGGATTGAAAAGCCCCACATTATTTTGTGCTGGACATGTAAGTATAGTTTTTCGGGCATATTCTTGTGGGGAAATGTGAAAGATGCCTTAGGTTGGCTTCAAGTTTGCTGAAAATTCCAAAAATCATCAGTTCGTGAATACTGCATTTCACAAAACACCAAAAACCCGGCAATGTGCAACCGTGTATTTTTAAGAACTTTATACGATTGACAGGAGTTTTTTAATTTAATTCAAAACACATAAAATAGGTAATTTACAATTTTATCGGGTTTGTCGACGCAAAAAACATACTCTATTGAAGAAAAAGATTACAAGTATAATTTTGTTCGCAAGGTTACCAAACTAGCCAAGTAATTACGAAAGTAGCTTATAATATCAGCCGTTAACATTCTGCCTGCCTCATAAGGGATATATAGGCGTGATTTTATGTTTTACCTCGAAAGCTTCGCCACCTACACAGTCCGTCGTCTTGGCCTACAAAGGCGCTATCCACTTTACGAAATATTCCTGTTCTACCAAGAAGCTCTAAAGGAGAGAGGTAAATTATTAAAGTCCGTTTCAGTCCCGAAATGTCTGATTTTTTAGTTGTCTTTTGAACGATGTTTTTTGACTCAAATGAGCTGGGATTAGTTTGCTTTGTATGAAATTCTTCTGTCTATAAAAGCCATTATTCTTTGCGGGGTAGGTAGCGCGACGAATATGCTTTGGATTGCTTTGGAACTTTTAGAGGGAAATACTTATGTGTTGCTTCTTCCTCTTGAGTGGGTTTTCGAGTCATATAACAATCCGACAAACGGTATGTATCAAGCCCGAACTTGCCTTATATTCCCGGAAAAAAGACAAGCAACTGATACATTCTATGTTTTCGCTTCCAGTTCAGTTCGAAAGCAAGCAAACTCTCGATAAATATCATATGGATTATGCTGGCTTATTCGCAAGTGCATCAGCTAGTGTACGACATACTCATATCTTGCCACAAAATTTCTTAAAACCTCGGCTGAAGTCAGTCCCCGGATAAAGTTTCCTATGCTGCAAAGTTCGATATTTCCAGTCGCCATGTCCCATATTTTCGATACAGTTTCTTTTGAGTGACAACTCTGTAAGTTTTGCCGATATTTTATACTGAACGAAGTCTTGAATACAAAAGATGAGAATCTTGGCCAACATCAAAGTGATTTATGATAATATTTACCAGAACGGAGCGTAGTATTTTCGGGATTAAGAATTTCTACTTAAGAGGATTCACACAAATTTATAACTTATATCGATAACTAAAATGGTTTAGAACTCTAAAATTACTAGCAGAATACATAAAACTTGACCAAACAGATGATACAGGTTTGCCATTGTAAGGATTTTTGAGGGAATAATTCAAAAACTCACAGACAGCGAGTAAAATAGTTACAAAGTTTTATTGCAAAATTAACTTCTCTAAAGGCACCGCTAGAACTATTCATTTGACTTAAGAAGTTTTTCTGATATTTCCCACAGTTTCCTGGCTAGTTCCGGGTCCTGTGCTACCTTGGTGACTTTCATTTCTCTACAATCTCTGAAATACCGACCGCTCACTTCCTCCACCTCTGGAGACACTGCCAAGTAAATACTGGTCTGCGCTCCCTCCCAAGGAGACTTGCTCACCAACTGCCCCAAAAACGCCAAGTGTTTCAACAGTCCTAGTCGCTTCAAATTCATGATTTTCGTTTCAATAAAACCTGGATGTAAACAGTTGACAGTAACTCCAGTACCTTCGAGTTGTTTGCCAGTTCAATCGTCATCAACACTAAAGCTAGTTTAGAATCGCTGTATACTTTTTTCGAATCAAAAGTCGTAGCTCGTTTCTCCCAGTTTATGTCGTCTAAATCCAACTGGCTGAACTGATAAGCTAAAGACGCTACGTTGATGATGCGGCTCGGTGCTGATGACTTCAAAATTGGAAGCAGAAGATTCGTCAGATAGAAAGGTCCAAAGTAATTCACTTGCATTCCTTCGAGTAAACCATCTTCAGTCTTCGCGTTATTGTTTTCGAGTATCCCGGCATTGTTGATGAGGATATCTAGCCGCTTTTCTGTTGAGGTTATGTTAGCTGCAAACGCCTGACTGAGACTAGAGAAGACAAATCCACTCTTTTGAAGACGACGTCTGTGTTGCCAGTTACTTTGATGATCTCATCTCGGGCTGCAGTACCTCGTGTCTCACTTTTTCCAGCTATGATGACCCTGGCCCCTCGTTCCGCTAAGTTCTTCGCCGTCTACCCTATTCCTTGGTCTGAGCCGTCAAATCGCGTCGGGCCGTGAGCACGGTACTGCAAACGAGAGGGCTCCACTTTACGGCCCTGTTAAAGTCTTATATTGTTGAACTTCGGAGCTCGTAACTCGAGCCGACACCAATTACTGGCTTAATACAAAGGTGATTCTACGGTGCATTAAATGAATATTCAATGAGATGCCCCTTGAGTTGTTTTGGGATTTACTGAATAAAGTTCGTTACCATTGAAAGGAAACGTTTGATTCGAGCGCCTGATATTTTGTTAATAGCAATTTTATCAGCTGCAGTAAATACATTTTGCTTTGCCTAAAACAGCAGGCATTATGGTGCTGCAATTTTTTTATAATCAAACGTTCGTTATCATGATGACTCATATCACAAAATATTATCTTTGGTAGTCATACACCGATAATCGACAGTCGCTGTTCTAGTTGTGTAAACTACGATGGATTTCTCTTTACTTCGTTACTTGTTGTAAATATATTTCTTCTC
>JARACY010005467.1:0-21695 GCA_029255725.1 Scrobipalpa atriplicella | reverse complement strand
ATAGACTAGACTCAGTTTTATTCGGGATGATATGGAATCCTCACTTGAGATAACTCATATTGGCACAAAGCGCTTTGCTTCATCAGTCATTTATTATGGGAACGGCGGAGTGGAACTCTCTGCCGGCGGGTCTATGTTTCCTGGGTCTTATCGCTCACAATAAGCCCAGGCTTCTTATTTCTTACTTATTTTACTACATGTTGTTATTATTAGGTAGGAACTTGTTGTTTGATTTTAGTAGGGTAGGACGTGATTTGTTTGTCTGGGATTTACAATTAGACTGCTATTTTAAAATTTGCCATAACACGAATTACTTATGGTGTAAAAAGAATTGGTATTTTGATTTAATTTCTACTTCTTCGTTTCGTATCAATTGGTAATGCTTTTACCATCCCGTAACTAAAGGATTTTCTTAATTATTCAAAACGCAAATATTATTATACCAACTACCATCCAACTACGAGTACTTATGCAAAAACAGTACATTTGATGTATGCGAGAAAAGTGCGCGTTACACAAAACAGATGGTATGAGTCATAGTTAGGTACGTCCCAGTTCTACCAATACTTACAGTAATCAATGGTTATACCATAGGTATTACAAAGACCGAGTAGTTCATAGTTGAATCAGTTCAGGTACCTACATAATGACTACTAATTCTAATATGATTCTCCGAATTCGCTAATTAACGAGGTACTTTATTACCGACACATAATTTTGTTAATTACTTAACCCAAAATCGTTCTTAATGATTATTACCTAACGAGTGTCGTATTCGTTAGAAATTTCGATATAGTACAAAATTGTGAATTCAGCTAAGGATGTTACACCGATAGAAACGAACACCTACCCTACACCCAACATATTTTTATCGTATGTCTCAGCTCCGTAGACCACCCCAAGACCAAATAAGTTTTCCCGTGAAGGATTTTCCCGTAGTGACAAGTACCGTGATTGAAATCTGTTTTCGAAATTCTATCAAAATTCGTCAAGACCCTCCTGGTCTAGCCGTTCAAAGTAATTAATAATTATTGCCGTTCAGGCTTGAATTTCTTGCCTTGTCAACGTATTATACACAAATTGGAAAATTGAAAACATCGATGTTTTTATTTCGCATTTATTTTAATATAGAGATATAATAAAGAGACATAAAAAGATTACTCAAACGAGGTTTCCAACAGTAATGTTAATAATTTAATAATTTCCTCACAACATAGTATAAATTCACTATTCAATAGCTATCGTAGTTACGAACATTATTTTACATTTAAAAACATACTATTGAATTGAGAAAATACACTCGCTTGCTACTTGCTACAAACGAGCGCGAACTGGGATTCAAGGCAAGCAGCTTACGACGATTCTGTATGAGCTAAATTCAATCGCTTGTACGAAGATAGTTTAATTTTTCCTTACTATTACTGTGTCTTGGTGCCTCTGGAGCACTCTGTCAAGTTATCTCTATATTATGAGCTCGAGGCGATGCCTAAAGATCGTTCAATGCGGTCGTATGCGGTGGAGGCGAGGTGGAGCCTGATCTTAGAAATTGGCATTGTAGGTACTGCAGAAACTCGCTTTGTGCAGTTTAACTCCGTTATCCTTGTTGGTACCCAGCCATAAAGGGTTGAGGATTGCCCAACTATTATTTAATTTTTGTAGCAAAAAACAAGATAGGAACTCATGCTAAAGTACACCTAAGTAGCTGTATAAAATCACTGTCTGGTTGTCCGTCTATCTCATTTCTTTCTGCAGCTATTTGCAACGATGTTAATTTCTACTTTAATGCAATCAGAAACCCAATTCGAGAAGTAAATAATAACTCAAATATAGATAGTTATCACAATTTAAACACTAAATAGCCTAATAGTTACACCCGATACCGGAAAGGTTTCCAGATCAGCATATGCTCCAGTCAATGACTGTGCGCTGGTTTAATTTAAGAATAATCGAACAGGGAGATGTCTCTCCAATTGTCTTGTATCAGTTTCATATCCTTTTGATGAATGGATATCAATCAAATGCGCCTTGCATTGTGCAATATTGATTTCAATTTCGGTGACTGTATGCGACGACACCGGACACTTACCTATGTCAGAAATGAGGAGAATACTTTTGTGAACGGGAACGAGCTGCCGGGGGAATACTGCAGACAGCCTTGCTGCCTATAATGGAGATAGCGATAAATGACACGTAGTATTCATGCGAAATTTTATATTGCATAAGCGATTCAGCTCATGCTTATTTGTCCGCATTTCGCTGGTAGATAAACAGTTTCACGGACATTTACGTTGGAGTACAATGACACATTTCTTCCAAAAAAGAATTTTCTTTTTATATTTCGTATCTATACTATGAACTAAAATAATTTAAATCCTTCGAATGAACAGTAGCAACTCGATCCATTATCAAAGCCCTTCAACTTTATCAAGTAATTAGTAGATTATTTACCATTCCGTTTGCGATTATTTCGTTGGCATACATTAAGCGTCCAATGAGACGTGCGCGCGCGCTGGTTTCCATATTTGTAATTGAATAGGAACTCGTATGGGCACTGGTCTTGCACAATAATGTGGCAGTGTGTCCAGCCAGTGTTGCTAGTGGGGCTGGTGTAGTGAAGTCGGGACCGGACCGGCGCCCGCGCACCGCGCACCGCTCTCTCGCGCAATTATTATCCCACCGTGTGATTGATGGTGATAGCTGTGGCGCCGAAATGGATAAAGACAACGAAGGTAAGACTAAGACCTTCGCGTAACAGTCTGTCTGTGCTGATATCGCAGTCATAAATACAAGCCTGTATGCGCTTATTAGCCTCGTAATAGTTCCATTCACTAAATACTAATGTAAATTATCCTTAGGTTATTTACGTTTCATACCTATGGGTTGGGTAATTAGTTAAAAATCTACCGTGAATCAAAATAATACTTTCGCTCTAATTCTTAACGATGCCGTTAAGATTGATTGAACGTCGGAATTGAATTAGTTGTAATTTGTAATAGTTTTGCAAAGCATTAATCGGACGAATTAAAATACTTTCCTGAACGTGGTACTACGCCGTGGTACAACGTTTATTATTTGGTGCTGCTATTATTCTGTTCTTACTCCAGTGTATTCAAGGACGTAGCGAGTGATAGTGTGAGCTATTCTGAGAGGAAAACTAACATTACTATCAATATAAGTAATATATAAGTGGTGGTATGCCGGTTACGTAAATACGAACCTAGAACCTATACAGATAGTGGAAACCGCGGCATATTAGGCGCAAAGCCGTACGCTCTGGCCAGATGGACCGATGACCTAAAATTTATGACGGGTGCAGAGCAGAGGGAACTAGTATTATTATGCCACAGCATTCTACTAAATATATGAATGCGGCGCGCCGTAAAATTACCCATCTAAGAAACCCCTCAGGCATGGATGTGTTTATTTACCAACCCATGTAGCTTTACATGAGACGGATAAAGTGGATAAAATCATGTATTTTGGCCGCGGTGCGCGGGTGCCCCGTATCGCGTACACACAGCTCATTAAGGCGCAAAATTAGATAACCGCTGTGCTAGTAACTAATGCGCTGTGTTGATCGTTTTTGGTCCTTGAAACTGGAACTAGTCTAGCAGCAGGAAGGGATGTATAAAATACCAGTATTTAGATACCGTGTGATTTTGTTCCCATGCCAATCGTTAATATCAGTTAAGGAAACCGAGGATTTTAGTATGTTGTTATTTAGTTATTTCTTAACACTTGAGAACTATTTAAATTTCTATTGCTGTAGTGACGGGCTATCTGTTCATCGCCTAATTTGCTATTTATTTATTTTTATTTTTATTTATTTGGGATGACAACAGCTTTAGACTACAAATAAAACTTAAATATTTTGAACTTAACTAAAAGCCAATAACAGTTATCCTCTGAAGGAGTAAATTTCAATTGAGAGCAGAGGACAGATGGGAACCGTAACGTATGCCTATAAATATGTAACTTAACTATTATTTAAATTTTAATAAATATATATTTATAAATAGTATATTGTTTTGTATTCCATTTAATTATGTAAGTAATTATTATTTACTATTTATATAATATACCTATAAATATATGTATATATATTTAATATATAGCTATACTCTAAAAGTATTGGGTTTTTCAGTATTCCGTGGAATTAAAGCAGACTTGCTCGTTCTACAAGCAGTAAAGTACTATCTTGAACTGAACTTTTGTTAATGAATACATGGTAGAGATGGTTACACCGGTGGTATGGGAAATAGGCACTGCAATATCGATTTCTTCGTTGCCTTGCACTAATTGCTTAAAGTCGATGAATATCCAATTCGTTAAATACACCCTATTCGGTAGACATCAGTCACGATCAGTCTCATCGGTCGAGACATTTCTCAAAGTCACATATTCATAAGGTTTGTTATTTCCAGACTGGTAGTCGACAATGAAAACAGCTAAAAAACTCGTTATTACATACACTATTACTACTATAACAGCCCGTAATATCTACCTCTGGACGTAAGCCTCCATCAAACGGAGGGTAGGTAATTGATACCATTTACACGCTGGACACGGTACTCAACTGTTGTCGTAGTTTTACAACTTTTTGACAACAACTATTTCTATTGAGTATTGATTATCATTCTATCATTTTAAATGGTATAACTTTAATTTAGTAAATACTAGGTTTAGACTGGAAGGAAGGAAATGCAGTACCTATAATCAAATTGTACGCAGCCGGTATAAATCTATTACCCGACTACTCGCTCCAGGCAAGTTGTCCCGTCGACGGAAGTTCATTTTCTACTTAGAGTTCTGCCATACGTAGATACATACATACAAGAGAGAAGCCCGACGACCCCAATGGCGTATGAATAGTAGGTAGGTATAGGTATACAATACAACTATACACATACAGGATTTTTGTTTAATCAGTCCGCAAACTTACAGGGGTTGCTCTATATTTCTTTATAGTCCTATGTATCGACATTGCCTTGCATCGGCAAGGATGGGCAAATTAACATTTTTAAAACGGAACAAGTAGACAAATACGTTGTTACTTTGTGAGATTGTTTCTAAATACAAGGTAATGGAAACAATTATGACTCCGTACTTTAGAAGGCACTTAAAGCAGCAATCTTTTAAGAGCCTATAAAGGGGTTTAAAAACTTTGCGAAAAACCCTCATGACAGAAGAATAGTATGCTATGATTAGAGCATAAGTAGGTAGTTTATAGTTGAAATGATCGTGACGGCGCCACGCGTGTTTATTTTAGTTTGGTTTCAAATCCGCCAAGAACCGTGTCGTATTTTTTCGCCTCATTTTTTTCGTAACGCTGTTGGTTCTGTATTAATTTATATGTCCGCTGATTATATTCATCTAGCTAATCGTCCAGGAATAAAATAAAAAAATAATAATAAATGGATAAACTAATCGCTCAACAGTACCTCTAAATGAACAACTATTGTCTTCGTACATACAAACATAAAATCACGCCTTTCGTAGGCAGAGCGAAAACGACCGAAAGGTCATTCTGCCACGTCTGACAAGTTTTGAGGGTTATTTCAGATGGTCATGTGTATTGCTATAGGTGGCTATAGTGACAGGTTGTCAGCACATCGCCTAAATTGCAATACATTAAAACCCTCGAATCCCTTAGCTGGTTTTTACAGCATGTCCGGGAGGAGATGCAGCTGACACACTCAGTGTTTTTCTATCACTCCCAGTCCAGCATGGAAGAGTTTTATTGTCTTCATACGGTTAATAAAAGCGCTAAATAAACTTTAGGATTATTAAACTGTGTTTTAGTGTTGGTAATGCGGCTGTAAACAGGCAATAATTACCGACATAGCGAGCGGGGGCCAAGGAGATGTGTAACAGCTTGGTAGACTGTGTAAACAAACAAGCCCGCCAGGATGATATGTGGCCGCTCAAATACTTTTCAAACGGTACATTACAATCGGAAAACGCTATTTATTGTGACTGTAGTTTTGGATGTTATATTCCTACGTGAAACTACAATAAATACTTATGCAGTAAAAAAAAAGTTGTGCTGCAAAGTTATTTTTGCCTTTTTATGTTAATTTGTGAGTTCTATGACATTATCGTTTGAAAATATAATAAATCAGCTCTGTAGGTACGTCTAATAGTTTTTGAGTTACCAATTTTTAAAGCGTTTTATCTTAAAAAGTATTAGACATTCAAAGTTGTAAGTGGTCTCAAACTGTAGCTAATTTAATACACTCACAGAATGAGGAACAAATTAATAGCAAAAAACTTAAATTTTTTGAATTAAATTAAATTGACGAAGATTTTCACGTATTATGCAGACAGCACAACTATTTTTAACTGCAATATGTAGTTCTCTTCTCTTCTAAGGAGACTAAATAACATACCAAAAATGCAGTTACAATATATCGCGTTTTAAAAACATATAAGATTTTACTGCTCTATTTACCGTTTTGTTGAATTTGTTTTGACGGCCTTCCTGCCGACGCCAACGGACTCCTAGACGACACGTCATGCATGGGGAACAGTTTAAACACGCTAAACTTTAATTTTACGCGTGCCACTTACAATAAAAACGACACGACGTATCACACATTAAATATAAATTATAATCGCAGTGACAACATGTTCAGCATGTTTCTCGTTTGACGATTATGGTCAATGCTGATGCGGGAGCACGAGTGACGTAACCCGTCCGGAATTCAACCTTAACATTGCTGCAGATGAGCTACGTCGACGCTGCGATTTAAATATAACTTCGCATCTGTACTTACATATTGGCCACAAGTCCGGCGCCGCGCACGTGACCCCGGCCCTCGACGCCACTGCGGGTTACTGAGAGCCCGTTATACATCGTGTATAGTAGATACCTTCAACCTCTTTGGCATACCAATTTTACTTTCTGCTGTAGACATTTGAAAAATATACCAAACGATAAAGAAAATAATCACAAATAATAATTCATACTTATAATCAAGCCTTTATCCCTTTCAAGGTAGGCAGAGCGGAAACGCCTATTAAAACTGACAAATATTCATTTTAGATTGAAATGTATATCGGTGGAGTGAGGTTGTCAGGTAGGTACTGAACACATCAAAACAGAACCCTCAAATCCCTTTGCTGGCTTCTACAGTATGCCCGGGAGGAGTAGCAGCTGGCGCATTCTACGTTTTTCTTTTACTCCCAGTTCCCAATCCAGCATGGAGGTAATAACAATTCATTGATAAATTAAGTTATACTTCCCGAAATATTTCTCATCGCAGATTTAATAAAATTAGAATAATTATATCGTTCGATTTCCCTTGCAAATACCGTCTAGTTTTATCCGTTCTTTCAAACTATAATATAAAATAAGCCTTTCAGTGGCACCTCCGTGGTAACACCCTGTGAAGCGCCACTACCTTGCCCCCGCCATTCATGATAACAGTTTTGGATCTTTTTATTGTCATGCAGCGATGTGATCTTCCAAAAATGTTTAACCTCCTTCTTAACATGAAAAAGTTGTTCTCAAATACAAACAAGTCTAATTTGTTCCAGATTTCGGCATAATGTGTTAGGATTCTGTGGGACTCCATTAATATGCTTCCTATGTCTGTCTGTCTGTTAGCCGGTTGTATCTAATGAACCGCAATAGTTTTCACAGAGTCAGTTTATATTATTGGCTCTATCTATAGCGACAAATAATGAAAATCAAAATCAAATAAATTTAACAGGGGCTCTCTTGGATTCGAAAACTAACTTGATAGAAGAAGAAGAATATTAGAGGTTAGGTTAGAGTTATCCAATCCAGGGAGTGAGCATTAGGTACCGTTCACCGTCTGAATGGCATATTTTGCAGTACGCCCCGTGACTTGTAGTGGACTGTTCTGATATAGTAACGTATTATAATGTAAGACACCAAAACCGAGTAGCTGTTCGTTCACACATGGCGGTGGGCCAAGTCGTAGCAAACAAGTGAATTGAACCTAGGTCATACTGGGTATAACATCATCGAAAATAGTAGGTAGCATTTTGCCTCATGTTAATAATACGAGTTTTATGATGACGGATGAGATGAATGGTGTTCGTAGGACACACGGCGCGCGTATCCAACACGAGGCGAACATGCGCCATGCTTTACATTGCTGAATCGCGTTTTAACTTGCGACAAACACATCGAATATAAGCGGCGATGGATGTTTGGCAGTAGTGAATGCGCGAGTTAGTCATGTGTAGGTCAGGAACGCGGCTAAAAAAATTGGCCAAGTGCGTGTCGGACACGCCCATATGTAGGGTTCCGTAGCTTTTTATGTTTACTTTTAACAACATAATTGTACGGACGGACCTTCGAGGTATACTGTCCTTTTCCTGTAAAGGACGAGACTGTGGGCTCAATGAAAGTCGTTACTTGTCTTCACGGTATATTCCATTTCACCGAAAAAAAGTCTTACATTCGCCTTACAAATCTAAACACTCATAGTTTGGCCGTGAACCTACCGTTACCGCGTTTTAGAAACCTCTCAGCGACATCTGTGGAGGATGTTTAGTACTAAATTAACTTAATATAAATTTTATTGCAACTTTATGATTAATCAGTTTTTATGTATTGTAAATAAATAATAATAGTACGTGAGTTATACATACTCCCCGCCAAGGACGAATTGAAATGCGTCCTTAAAAAGATATCAAACAACAAAAATTTTCAAGGAAATATACTGTTAAAAGTTGTAAAAGAAATTCATTATACAAAACAACGTAAGTAGGCCAAAACGAACCTGACTGGTAAAAATATCTCTGTGTTAAAAAATGAAAAGTAAAACCATTTGATTAAAGAACTTAAAAAAAAATAACTTAAATTAAAACCCTCATTTACCTATAACAAAAGTTTGTGATTCAAAAACTTCATGCAAACTTAAAATTACTTAAACCCAACAATAACTTATATCTAAAAGTATAACAAAAAAAAATAATTTAAAATTTATTTCTCAGTCGGCAGCACACAAATTTTTGACATTGGTCTTTTGTACGTTGAGCATTTGGTTTGTACAGTCACAACGCGAATCAAATTATCTTTGCCTGGATGCAAATCTACAATCTTTCCATAAAGCCAACGACATGGAGGAAGACCATCTTCCTTGATCAAAACTATGTCTCCCAGTTTCGGTTCTGGTACTTCAGATGACCAGCGGTACCTATGGAAAAATTGGTTCAAATATTCTTGGCTCCATTTAGACCAAAACTGTTGAAGCATTCTCTGAGTGTACTGCCAGCGTTGCAGCGAGCTGGTTGTTGAAGTTTCGTAGGAGTAGTCCGGTGCTGTGATTAAAGGTGAGCCTACCAGGAAATGTCCCGGAGTGAGAACGAAATCTTGGTCTGACTCGCATGTAAGCCTTGACAAAGGACGTGAGTTCAGACAAGCCTCTATTTGAGAGAGAACCGTCGACATTTCCTCGTAAGTCAAAGTGGACTCGCCTATGACCCTCTTGAGATGAAACTTCACCGATTTAATTCCTCCTTCCCATAATCCACCAAAATTTGGTGACTGCGGCGGAATGAAGTGCCAAGTCGTGCCATTATTTGCTAGAACCTCAGCCAGTTCTGGTTGTAGGTTGCCTTTTTCAGCTAGAAACATCTTTTTTAGCTCCCCTGCTGCTCCGACAAAGTTAGTGCCATTGTCGCTCCAAATATGCTGACAATGACCTCTTCTAGCGACAAAACGTTTAAATGCTTGTAGAAAGCCTTGTGTGCTTAGGTCAGATACAGCTTCGGCGTGAACCGCGCGAGTGCACATACAAATAAAGAGGCATATGTAGCCTTTGTACGATTTGTGTCCACGACCCTTGGCAGTCCTCATTTGGACTGGTCCCGCGAAATCAACGCCACTATTTAGGAAAGCACGTGATGGCGTAGCGCGTACCCTTGGAAGCTGGCCCATGAGTTGGTTGTGCGTAATTCCAGCGTTTTTCACACAGACAACACATTTGCGAATGTGTGCCTTTATCATCTGTTTGGCTCCCGGTATGTAATACTTCGACATCACGTAGTTGAGCATCAATTGGATGCCGCCATGACAAGTGTGCTGATGTGCGTCTTTAATTATGAGTTTTGCCAACCAACAATTCTTGGGTACAATAATTGGATGGCGTCTGTCAGTTTTGAGCTGAGCGTGTTCCAACCTTCCACCGACTCTCAACACATCTTTCTCGTCCAAGTAAGGATTTAAACTTTTGAGAATACTTTTCTTATTAACTTTGATCTTTGTCCCGTCTTCTGTAACTTCGATTTCATCTTTGAAACTATCCTTTTGATACTTCCTTATACATGTTTCCAGTGCTTCTTTTAACTCTTCTGTCTTCAAATGTCCTCTTTTCTTTTCAGATCCTGACTTCTTCAAGAATCTTCTGCAGTACGCCACAATTCTCACTAATTTTGACAGTGTGGAGTATTTTTCGAACATGTCTTCGGTTACAGTTGCCTGATGAGTCTTTAACTTCACTGCTTCTTCGCTTGTTGAGACATCTTGAGGTTTCTCGTACTTAATTTCAGGTTCCGACAAAAATCCTGGGCCCTCAAACCACAGTGAATTTTTGTTCATTTCAGATGGCGATATACCCCTCGATGCACAATCTGCTGGATTGAGTTTCGTCGAGACATGAGACCATTGATGGGGTTCTAATGACGTGAGAATTTCCGATACGCGATTGGCCACAAACACTTTCCATCTGTTCGGGTGGCTGTTGAGCCAAGCAAGGACGATTGTGGAATCACACCACGCATGAAGGTTGGATCGTTCGATACCAACTATCTTCGCCACATCCAGCATTAGCCTCGTCAGCAAGACAGCACCGCATAATTCCAGCCTTGGGATGGAAACTTGTTTGATGGGCGCTACTTTGGATTTTGCGGCTACCAATTGTACACTCACCCGACCATTGACGTCAACAGAACGACAATACACGACTGCGGCATATGCTGTTTTCGAAGCATCGCAAAATCCGTGCAATTCTCGACTGGTATCATTAGGTTTTGTCCCGATCCATCGTGGAATTCGAATCTTCATTAACTTCGGTAACTCGCTTCGGTAAGTATCCCATTCTTCCATAACTTCTTTTGGCACTACGTCGTCCCAATTTATTCCAGCTAGCCACAGTTTCTGGATCATCACCTTAGCGACGATTATACATGGTGCAATCCACCCCAGGGGATCAAACAGCTTTGAAATGTCTGATAAAATTTTCCTTTTAGTTATAGGTGGTTGCATCTCTGGAACTTTAACAACGTAGCGAAAGGTGTCCGAACTTCTCTCCCAGGTAAGTCCTAAAATTTTTATTATTTCATCCATTTTCAGGTTTTTTCCTTCCTTATCCTCTCCTATATTTTCCTTCTCTTTTATTGTTTTCAGCAAGTCTTCGCTATTACTCGTCCATTTTTGGAGAGTAAAACCAGCCCCGCCGAGCAACTGATTCATCTGCCTGTAAACTTCTAAACCTTCCTCTATAGAATCACAACCCGTCATAAGATCGTCCACATAAAAGTCGGTTTTGACCCGTTCAGCAGCCATAGGAAAATTCTCGCCGTCGTCATTAGCCACTTGTTGAAGAGCTCTAATCGCCAAGAAAGGAGCAGATGCCGTGCCGAATGTGACCCTCAGCATTCTATAATCCTTTATCTCGTCTCCATTCTTCCACAGGATCCTTTGAAAGTCAGCATCATCGGGGTGTACTTTAACCTGCCGATACATTTTAACAATGTCGGCGCTCAGGCAAATAGTTGTCAGCCTCCAACGCAATACTAAGTGACGCAAATCAGGTTGGATTGTTGGACCCACTAAGAGATCGTCGTTTAAAGAGACGCCATTTTTTCCTTTTTGAGCCGCGTTGTACACCAATCTGCATTTTGTTGTGTCCCTATCTTCTTTAACCACTGCATGATAAGGCAGATACACAGATTCATTGCGCTTTAAATCTGGTTCCTTTACTTCTTCCATATGTTCTAGTTCTAAATATTCTTCTAGTATTTCTGTAAACTGTCTTTTCATGTCTTCATTTTTGTTGAATCGCACTTCTAATTGTTTTAGTCTTTTTTCAGCTATACTCCGTGTTTCTCCTCGTTTACAGTCTGGATCCTCCGTTCTAAACGGTAAACGTACGACGTACCTTCCATCTTCATCTCGAGTAGTCGTAGCTGTGAAGATTTCTTCGCATCTAGCTTCATCTTCGGTAAGTTTTGAAGATTCTTGTAAACCAGCATCGGACTCCAACTCCCAGAACTTTCTCAACATGTCATCTTCCTCCTGAATTTGACAATGAAAAGATATAATACCTTCACCATCAGGTGAGGAGTTGTCGTCTCCTGAAATTATCCATCCCAAACTAGTAGCTTGGGCAGCTAGCAATCCATCAGGGCTCTTTTTAAGTCCCTCTTGAATTACCCGACTATAGATTCCTGCTCCCAAGAGCAAATCTATCTTGTTTGGCTTACCAAATTGTGGATCAGCCAACGTAAGCCCTTCAAGATCTGGCCATTCCAGAGAACCTACTCTTCTGTTAGGTAAGAAGGTAGTGATCGTTTTTAATACGTAAGCCTTCACTGGAACAACAAAGTTCGGATTTAACCTTGACCGAATTGGAACGGTCACCGTGGCCTTGGAAACGACCTTGCCATTACCATCGCCAATACCTGTAATTATAGCATTACCAGGTTCTTTATGCAATTTTAAATCTTGAACAACAGATTCTGTGATCAAATTTGCTTGTGAACCTTGATCCACCAAAGCTCTTAATACATGAGTCCCGTTTTTCGAATCAGCATTAACTAGCGCCGTAGCCAGCAATACTTGCTCAGATTTGTTCCCTTTCGAAAAACATATGACTACTGGAGGATCTCCAGCAGTACTAGTTCCTGCCCTGGACGCGGGCTGGGATTCCGTTGAACCCTTTGTGTATACCTCGCCTTGTCCGCTATTAACACCATTAACTACCAAAGCGTCCGAACCTCTGGGGTGTAACAAAGTGTGATGATGGCGATGACATAATTTGCATCTCGCATTGCTTTGACAAACTTTTGCCGCGTGATTTGAACCAAGACAATTAAAGCAAACATTGTTGCTTTGAACAAAGTTACGACGTTCTTCTACCGTTTGCTTAACGAATTTCTTACATCCATTTAATTTGTGTGCTTCCGAACATAAAGGACATTGTATTTTGGTTACATGTAAAGTTTTAAATTTTGGTACATTTTGGTTTAATTGATTTTGGGTGTTGGATTGAAATTTATTCCCATTTGACTTGGTATCAAGGAACTCTAAAGCCTTGTAACGATTCGTTAAAAATTCCTGAAACTGTTTGAAAATTGGAAGTTCTTGCGTTGTATTAGTATTTATTATGAAAAACTCCCACTGTTTCCGTGATTCCGAGTCAAGTTTAAGCGTAAGGATATGAATGATAATGATATCCCACGATTTTGTATCAATACCCAAATTCAACAGACCATTCAAACAATCATTTGTTGTATCCATCAGTTCCTTCAGGCCATTCGACGATTCAGCAGTGATATTTCTTTGACTAAGTAGTCGCTTCAAAATATAATGAGATAAAAATCTTTTGTTATCGTATCTATCTTTTAATTGATCCCAACATCTTATATAATTAGCCTCAGAAATTGGAATCTGCCTCAAA
This sequence comes from Scrobipalpa atriplicella, assembly GCA_029255725.1. Lineage (NCBI taxonomy): Eukaryota > Metazoa > Arthropoda > Insecta > Lepidoptera > Gelechiidae > Scrobipalpa > Scrobipalpa atriplicella. The sequence goes on along the minus strand of JARACY010005467.1, from coordinate 8,037 downwards.
AGTTGTTCTGCTTCTCCCGTCAAATAACCTTTAAGGTAATGCATTTTTTGGGCATTATCTAGTGACGCATTATTATGGATCATTGAAACAAACATATCCCTAAATGTGATCCATTCAGTATATTTACCAGAGAATGAAGGTATTATTATTTTCGGCAATTTGACCTGAGAAGGCTTAGAAGCATCATTTAGAGTTTTGTTGACAGCAGTAACTTCACTTTTTTGTTCCGCCTTTTTCTGAATATAATTCAACATAGCTCTAAGCTCAGTTTGATACTCGATATAAAGTTCCTCAGCCTGGTCATAGTAATCTTTTTTCATATATTCGGTTTCATTTACAGCAGGTTTAAACTTAAAAATTAGCTCCTTATGAGTCTTAGCAAATTCAGACCACAAGTTTTGTAATTGTTCAAGTCGCACATTTAAATAAGTTTCCGTTATCCTTTCCTTAGGTGACTTTTTGTAGTTTTTCCTAGCCTTTTTCATCTGTTCATAATTATCCAATTGCAAAGCTACAGTATTATCAAGTAGTTCCATTTTAAAATATCAAAGAACAAATCCAAAAAATAAAAGTTCAAAATTTATCACAAAATTTTTACAAGTCCTAGTTGAGAACCAAAAAATTTTCTAAGTCTTGACCGATCACAAAATTATTCTAAGTCCAAAAATAAATCTCGAAAAAATTACAAGTCCCGGCAAAATCACAAAAATTTTACAAGTCTAAAATAATTCTCGAAATTTTTACAAGTGTTGGATTTTTTCCGAAAATTTTACAAGTGTTTGAGAACTACTTTATATGGGACCAAAATCGGGCATGGATTCCCCGTCTCAACCACTTTTCTTAAAATTAGGCTATGTTAATATTCTATATTAAACTACAAGTTAAATTTTCTTAAGGAATAAAGTTCAAAGTTCTTTAAAGTTAATGTTCAATACTAGAAACGACTAAGTTAAAGTTCTGCTTGTAATAAAGTTCAATTTAAACACTCACTGATCTTCCTTGTATGTCCGGTTCACACTCACAATTTTGACGCCAACCACCTGCTCCAAGTTGGTCACGTCGCCTCCCGGCTGCTAAGTGGTCACTTTTGACGTCGCTGAATATCGCCGTCCCTCTCACACGATGTCGATCTCGCTCCCACATCCACACCCTGACAGTGTCCTCTTGACTGTCTCGGAACTATAGGCCGGATTCACCACCAAGCCGTAGATAGATTTCCGCTGCGACACTGGCCTTCTCCAGATGCCGATATTGTGGACAATGAAAGTACAGCACCCCACGTGTACCGTCAACCGCCAAGTACTGCAAACTATCGGAACGCCCCTCCCGGATGGTATTATCCGGCTCGAAGGACCATATGTACGGACGGACCTTCGAGGTATACTGTCCTTTTCCTGTAAAGGACGAGACTGTGGGCTCAATGAAAGTCGTTACTTGTCTTCACGGTATATTCCATTTCACCGAAAAAAAGTCTTACATTCGCCTTACAAATCTAAACACTCATAGTTTGGCCGTGAACCTACCGTTACCGCGTTTTAGAAACCTCTCAGCGACATCTGTGGAGGATGTTTAGTACTAAATTAACTTAATATAAATTTTATTGCAACTTTATGATTAATCAGTTTTTATGTATTGTAAATAAATAATAATAGTACGTGAGTTATACAATAATTATCTTCAAAATTTGATTTCAAGCTTATTCAAAAGCTGCATAATGATCATTTCACCTTTACAGATTAAGTAGTTTTTGTTGAAACGGTTTTTCCTAAATATTTCGTAAACTATAAATGCTACACTTTTCGTTATAGTTTTCAGTGCAACTACAACTAAAGGGCTATATTATTATATTTAAAGTTTTGAAGATATGACTTTCATGTTAATAGGTGGAAAACTGAAATTTTCACAGGGGCGCGGCACAGACAGACAGACATGGCGAAATGATAAGGGTTCCTAGTAGACTACGGAACCCTAAAAAAGCGATCCTTGATCGCAGCTGAAAGTGTTCCAATGTTCAAATGTTCCAATACTTCCAATCAAATTCAGTGTGATGATCAAGGTATGAATATCAGAAGTTTAAATCTGTAATGTAATCGAGATGAAGTTAGGTCAATCACCTACTTATATTTTAGTTTTGGTTTTGTATAATAGGTAGGTAACTAACACAAAATATCACGGCATGTAAAAGTATAATAGGTAGACGAATTTCAAGTAAGATATTTAAAATTATATTATTTAATATTATTTCGTGTTAAGAATCTCAGCTTTTACTTGGATTTTACCTGGACACGTAGTAATCGCATATTAGGTACCTCTAGATATTATATTCCCCCATGCCTAAACTTAAAAATAAGAAACGTGCTAAACTGTTTTTAATTCTCTCCAGATTCTTCATACGAGCTCGGCGACAAATTCCTGATAATGATAACGGCCTGAGCGGAAGGCCGTGTTGCTCTAAGGTTACCACAAACTTCCGCAAACGTCACCAAACAGCACTTCTGACGTCACTTATTAAGTGTACCTCTCTAATGCTATCTGTTGACTGTTGAAAAATATATATCAAAAGCCATCAGATAAAATTCCTTAGAAAAGATAATGTTAAATATTTCGCTGCCGTAAGACAGCATCAGTTTCTTTTCTACTGGGTGCAAAAAATTTGCTGACTAAACTCCAGGGTATGAACCTAACATATTAAACACAATTATAAATATGTAGGTACTTAAGTGGTATTTATCTATTCGTTTGTGTGCAATAAGGATTTATTTGTCACTATATTTTATACTAATTTTAAATTTCCGTTAACTCGAAATGACTTTTGTTAAAGGCTTAAAAAAATTACTTCTGCACGGAAATTAACATAGCCACCATCAATGTTTTACTCTTACATTAAACTGTGTTTTGAACCAACTCCGCAAAACTTTCAGTGCGGCCCACGTATTCTTCGGCGCGTTTTGTATGTGTTGTAGTGAGAGCGATTAGGCGTCTCGCCAGGAACCACGCGCGTTATCTCAAGCAGCATCTTCACACTTGTTTTCATGCTGAAATGGTGCGCTGTAGGATCACAGAATGTGTTGTGAATAGAGGCCAGTTTTACATGTTTCTTGTGTTGTACCAGGGTTTGATTCATTAAGCAACAAACCCAATAAACAGATAAGTTACAGATTAATGATAGTTTTGTAGGGTTCCGTTTCCGTATCTGATTGGTGTCAAACAATAACTCTATACAAACTACTCTCTGTACATATTTTTTCCCCGATTCCAATATCTGAGCGTCTTTGACACCTTCTTTTCTATTGTCCACTTTCAAAGTGGGCTATAGAGACCTTAGAGCAACCGTGCGTTGCTCTAAGATAGAGACAATAGACCTCCTATTACTATGACAGCATGTGCGAAACAAAGAGGTGTCATATACTAGACTGAATTCCGTCCCAGACAAAGATTAGCAACAAAAAAATTACATGGATTGTTTTACAGCATCAGGCGGTGGGACCTACTCGTTCTTACGCCTATATGCCGTTTGACGAAGTTTTACATAATTTTAATGCGCAACTAATACCATAATTAACGCCTATATATTTTCAATTCATGTTTGCATTCGATTCACTGATAAAAGCAGATAAAAAAAGCAGATTTAGTTAAAAGGGATGGTGAAGCGTACATGTGGGTCGGGAGGCGGAATTTAATTTCGGTTCGTGGAAGTTGTGCTAAAATTTTATGATGAAAGCTCAGCAGGCCGCTCGGGAATCGATAGGTTGCCTCAATGGAGGCCCGGCACCCAGTCTCTCGGCTCACTGGTTTCACAGGGGCGGGTACCCTGATGGCTAGAATAACTTTTAGTACCTACAGTACCCAGACCTGGCCGTTGTAGCCAGCCACGACAAAACAAATTCGACCTTCCCTAATATTTTTTTTCACTCTACCTAAATAACTACTCCATAAGTCCGTAAATACATAATGCTATCTGTCCTAATAGGGTACCTACTTTCCAGCGGTAGCTGTGGCTCTACATGTAAGTAGTTTACGAAGCTTCCATTAATGGAGTTGCACAAACACTTCAAACAGCTCTACAAAGTCACACAGGCTCTGTATTTGAATTAGAAATCAGTATTCCGAAGCGAATCAGACTTGTAGCAAACTTCCACGTTACTCGACTGTCGTTGAGTAAGTTTGTCCAGGATATTTATTTATTTTATAAAGGATTGTGTTTGTAGTTCCGACTTTGTGCATTTTTAACTACCTACTTCAGCATATAAATGTTCTTTAGGAAAAGTTATCTGTTATTAGTTACTTATATACTTCCATGCTGGACTGGGAGAGATAGAAAAACATAAAATGTGCCAGCTGCATCTCCTCCCGGGCATGCTGTAAAAATCAGCTAAGAGATCCGAGGGTTTCAGTATTGTAATGTAGGCGATGGGCTGACAATCTGTCACTATTAGCAATATACCTACAGACGTGGCGGAACGACCTTTGTTTAGGTCGTTTACGCTCTGCCTACCCCGTTAGGGATAAAGGCGTGATTATTATGTATGTATGTATGTATTAGTTTCAGAGACAATTTTACTAATAATCGACACCCTACTTCGACACCTGCTTGAAATCAATACATGCGTAGTTTGAAGTATCGCTCGTATCCAGCGCAATGCCTTTATTTTAAAAGCTTTTATTTTTAGGGTTCCGTACCTCAAAAGAAAAAAAGAAACCCTTATAGCATCACTCGGTTGTCCGTCTGTCTGTCTGTCTGCCCGTCCGTCCGTCTGTCAAGACCCTTTTTCTCAGGAATTCGTGAATATTAGGTATAATATCAAGTTGTTTATACTGAATACTCAAGTCAAAGGTCCCTTGAAACTGTATTATAAAAGAATCATACTTCTAAGTCTTCGAAATGAAAAGATATGAACGTTTGTTTGATTAATTGCAAGGGAACTGAAAACTAAGACTATACTTTTTTGTGATCTAACCAAAAAAAAATTGTGTTTGGATTTTTTCCTTCGATTGTGCTAGGAGACATTGCTTTTTGCCAAATTTTCAGATCTTAGGTCACCGGGAAGTACCCAATAGGTTTTGCCTTCCTCAAGATTCAAAAACCTACAGGGTACTTCCCGTGGACCTACAATCATGAAATTTAGAAGGAAGCAGTGTAATAGCACAATCAAAGGAAAAAATCTAAAAACTGTAAATTTGTTCAAATATCACCAAAAAAAGGATTACAAACTTATTTTCGTAGTCGTCTCCCTAAACTGAAATAGTTCGGTACACAGATATGGACGGCACTAGTTTCCAGTTAAGTTCGTGGTCAATTTGAGGGTTCTGAAGAGTTGGACGTGTTGGTGCAACAGAACACTGCTTTAAAAAAAAACCGATGATGGATCGTTTGACAACATAAACATTATTACTCTTAACAGATACAACTCTAAAAGCCAACTGTTGTTATGTAGGGCAATATTAGACCATGCTCAATTTGTCTTGAGCTCTTGATCCGATTATTTTATGAATTGATATCTCTTTGCCCATACGAGTCTAAAGCTGACCACAGACATCAGGTATATCTCGGCTCGGTATCGAGCGGTATAAAATATACCTTATTCCATCCCGATAAAACTCGATTTAGGTAGAAGTTTTTCGTATATTACGGTATCCTACAATGGCTATTGGCACCTAAAAACTTCAAGCTGAATTAAGTCATAATCGGGATGTAGTAAGGTATATTTTCGGATGATCAATATCGAGATATACCGAGGTATATCTGCTGTGTCTGTAGCCACCTTAATGCTCCGAGGACCCCTGCATCCTGAATGCGAGTCTCGCCGGACGCGCATCCCGCACTCCACCTCACTTGAATAAGTACACACGTACCTACATTTACATGTACATAAGTTTTGAGGGTCATTTGAGAAAAAAAGCTGCGTTTTAATGCTATAGTGATAATGATAAGTTGCCAGCCCAAGAGATCCAACTATAGTTACCGATGTCTTTTAGTTATTTTTCTAAATGTACCTAACATTTATACGGAACACAAGTATAGTTATTGGGCCGTCTTGATATTCACATCCATTCCCGGTAATAGTAGTGAGTTTGAACACGCACACCGGTACCTGCTCTCTAATTAATTAGTCTAACTATTCAGCCGTATTGGACGACGACTGCGGGGATACCACGCAATTAGATGATTCTAACAACGAAAGTCTTCTAACTGCCACCGTGGTCTAGTAAACTGATCCTTAGGCTATGCGGAACCCGCGGGTTCAATTCCTATGAGGAACACATGGTTGATATTTATCAATGTATCACAATGTGAAGTTTTCCCTGATTGAAGTAAGAAAAAGGATTCCGTGCTTATCTACGCACAGATGGCACGTTAAGCCGTCGCGTTGTGGTCGCTTTCTTTGATACTGACCTTTACACAAACTTTTTCAGAGGCTTTGGTAAAAGGTGGTTTAAAACTCTGACAACAGAATTCGTCGGGTTGTGAACTCTACAGCCCACCAGATAGAAGAAGAATAGCTAAGTGGGAATACCAGTCAATTGAATTGAATGGTCCCAGCAATGAATGTCTGTAGTAGTAGCATACTCGGAATGACGTCCCGCTGCTTCGCCTCCGGATTTGCATTGTTTAGTTAGTCTAATTAAGCGTACGGCAATGTTCGGTGCCTGGAATTCAATACCTATAGGTAGATACATACGTACAGATTCGCAGCTTCGCATCCCGGAATTTATTCCCTCTGTACCTACCTACATACGGTACATACAATACATGCTACAATTCAATACATGCGAGCGTTCATGTGCAAAATGTAGCTACTAGTTATTCGCAACAATTGAGCCCGAAATTGGTCTTTGTAAGCTACTACCGATGCGTTTCGTGTTCTTCGACATTCATCAGAAAGGCCATAGAGCCTTTCACAATTGGTACCACGGGTACATTATGCGAATGTTTATTTTTTTTAATGTGTTTTTCACAAACAGCACATTTAGCGTATGCTACGTTTTAAGACTTGAGCTCTGGTACGTCGTGCTCTCGTGTTCGTCGGTACATGTGGTTGCAATTAGCTCAATATGTTACATACGCGTACTGTAACAGTACGTACACTATACGGTTACACAACATACGCGGGGCACAATCAAAGTGTTTGCGGGCAGCTGATCCTTCCACACGTTGTAGAAAATTAGTGGGCTCCCGTCGGCGGTCATTTCATCGCCCTATAGTTGGCCTCTAAATTAATGAGAGCAACAGTTTTTACAAATTTACATGTATATTTTGTAAAAATGCTATCATATTTGTATTTTTATTGCTATCTAAGGTAATGCCTACTTACGTGCGGCAATTTCAACAACTAGATCATCACATCAAACCAATGATTACATTTTGTTATATTTGAGCTTTTTGTAGAACAAAAGTTTTTTAGTAACATGATACGTCCCCCACGATAAGTTTTCGGTGTACTTTGCAGCCATCTACCAAACACCCTTTTACGTCACCCGCAGGAAAAAACGGGGTGATTAAATGTTCTGACATTAGTATTATTTCCCCGTATAAAACCATGAATCTGAATGTGTGTTGTTTGTTCGCAGAAGCTTCAAACTCGGACCCCGGCGGCAACGTGAGCGCGGCTAGCCCGGGGAAACAGCGTCGCGGCTTCAGCGGGTGAGTACACCATTTAATAAACGCACTCAACACCATTAGGCCAGTTTTTATCGGAACTAATTTCCGAAATATATCCAAAATTATAATATTTATTACAGTAGTGGAAGAAGAAACTTACATAACTGACCAAAAAAATTATTGAGACCCGTCGAGTGTCACGCAAAATTGGAGAGCTCCTTCGGGATATAATCATTTTGGTAAAGTGGACATTTTAGAAAATGTGCCTAAAAGCAAATGTCGAGTGCACTCCCGTGTGCGCGCGAAGTATTTTGACATTGCCCTCGATTCTGGCCGCCACATTCTTAACTAATTTTAAGATAGCGCTGTCACTTTCTTTACTTTGACATAAGAACAGGATAGCAAATAAACACATGTGTTTGACGTTCCTTATTTGA